>JAODAL010012052.1:0-97070 GCA_025379985.1 Phyllomedusa bahiana | reverse complement strand
TTTCAGCGTTTTTTGAACTTGATTCTTCTTTTCCCTAAACAGGGGGTTTATTTCCCTCCCAGCGAGTGTTTTTTAACAAAGGGGGATACATCACCCCCCTTTCACGTCTGCTCGCTCCTGAGTCGTGTGCTCTTCCCCCCCTCTCTGAGTCCCATGTCAGTGGTCCTCTCCCTATGCAGTCTTTTTGTAAGAGTGTTTAAAAACACATGCCCGCATTCAGTCTGACCCTTTTATAAACCAGACATGCCCCTTCTCTTACACTGGAGGTTTGTTACACTTGAATCCATCTTCTACAAACCATCCAAGGGCACACGATCCAGGTTATGTTTCCGGGCAGGGCATTTGGGGCCGAGGACAATTCTGCTTTTTTTCGATTGTAGAAAAGCTCGGGTTTTAGTGTGTTTCTTTGGCTGTGCAGAATGAATGCTCCCCGGCCCCTTTATTCGGTGACAGAGGCAGGAAATGCAGCTCCCGTGAATAGACCTAGGGCGACAAATGTAAATTAAAAAGCCACAGCCAAACTTGAAAGGAGGAGGAATCCGCCCGTCACGGGGGAACTGGTTTACAAAAACAAGAAAGGGATCTTGTAAAAAATAGACACTTGCTAATGACAAATTGCAAAGTTGCTTTTTTTCGCTGTCCCCTTATTTAAACCATTTTAAATGAAATGATAAAACCCCTTTAAAATCCGAAGTTTAAAATACTAATCAAAAACGACGTCCCTCTCTTTAAAATCAGAAAAACAAACTCGTTGGTATGCAGGCACCTAAAAACCCTTTGTTTGTATTCAGAGCACAAAAACCTTATTCATACAAAAAGTAAAATCATTGACCAATGTATTTAAAAAAAAAGTCCTTTTAACATTTTTTTATGTTGAAAGCAATTTTTGTAGGAGAAAAACTTTTTTAACCCCTTTAGGGCTAGTTTTTAAGAGATTTCGGTAGAGGACTCTATGGACGCACTCACCAGCCAAGATGAGGGGTGAAGGAGAACAATGTCATTCCTCCCACTGACCACTGTAGTAGAGCAGCTGCTGCTACACTTATAGTCAGCACACAGGAATTTACAGTAAGATGTAGGCAGTAAAAAGCACAAGAAGTCCATGTTACCAGCCCTGTCCCCAAGAATTTCCCTCATTTTGGGAAAGCATCCCCAGGGCAAAAGGACAAAAAACCTTTCGGTTTTTGTGCCGTACCACCCGCGGGGGACAGCTTTTCTCCGTGTTAGCGGGAAAAAAGGGCCCCCCCCTTTCACTTTAACAGTTAAATTTTCCCAAACCCGAAACCCGGGGTGGAAAGAAAGAAATTTCAAAGGGTTTTTGGGAACCCGTTTGGTTGAAAAACCGCGGGCAAACCAAAACCTGGGGCATTTGGGAAACCGCTGAAAACAGGGGTTTTTCGTAGGGGTTGATGATAAAAATTTGTCAGCCGGGGTTTTCCCCCAGAACTGTTTTCAAAACCGAAAACCGTTTGAAAAATGGCTGAAAAACCCCGGCCCTTGGGGCCAAGCCCTTACCTTCCCCAAAAAACTTTATATATTTCCCTTTTGCCCCGGGGGCAAAAGGAACATCATTATAAGGTACTTTGCAATTTTAAAAGATTTTTTAACGCATCGAACAAAAAATGGGGCTATTTTTCCCTCAAAATTAAATTTAAAAAAATGGTTTTTTGTATTTAAACCGAAAAACCCTTTCTCACCCAAAATTCCCTTTGGGGGGCCCAGCCCCTTTGGGGAAAAGGGCCTTTTGCCCCCCGGAGGCGGACACTAGGGGACCAAACTTTTTGGGGACCTGCCCCGGTGGACTATATCCCTCCTCTGAGCCGGGCTGACCCGTTGGAACCAAAGCCGTGGCCGATAAAAAGGGGGGAAAAAGAGACCACCCCGACCCCAAAAAAAAAGGACAAAGGGGGTGGGCCCGTGTCCCCAATAAATTTGGCCCAAAAAGGGGTTTTTAACGGTTAAGTAAAAAAAATCCATTTTTTCCCCAAATTATTCATTGGGGGACACGCCCCTTTGGGAAATGCCCAAAATAGCTGTCCCAGGGGGGGGGGAAAAAAAAACTAAAAAAAAAACTTTTTCAAAAGCAGTGAAAACCCAAACAACTGCGGGGGGGGGCCCTGAAGTACCTTAACGGCCAAAGGCTTGATCAGCCGGGGGGCCGGGGGTATGTATTGATAAAAATTTAGAAAAATATGGACCGAAGCCCAGGGGGCCCAATTTTTGCACACCCTGTCGCTGCCCCGCCCGGGTTGCCGAACCCCCCAGGGGGCGCCAACAGCCTGCGGGGAATAAAGCAGTGACCCAAAAGGGAAAGGGATTTTCCCTTCTTCGAGCGTTGGGTTTTTCCAAAATCGCAGGCCCGGAAATCCGGGTTTGGCAAGGGGCCTTAGGGGCCGGGCCGGCCCCCCACCCGGGGCCCCGCCGGAACAAAAAAAGAGAGAAACCGGGGCCCCCTAAAGGACTCGGGGGACAGAGAGGAAGATGCGAACACCCTTTAAAAAGCCCCCAAAAAAAAATGCAACGCCTGTTTCCTCGGGGGAAGAGGGGGCGAGGGGCAGAAAAGGGCAGAACTATGTCCTCATTAATGTGAAAAAAGACACCCCCTTGGGGAAAAAACAAGGGACCCGGAAAAAAAACCCAAACCTTGCCCCAAATGAAAAATCAAAAAAGGGGGATTTGCATGAAAAAGCCGCCATTCCAAACACTCGGCGGTTTGGAAGAAATGGCCCCCCAAAAAAAACCCCAACCTTCCAAGAAAGAAAAACCCGTAGGGAGTTTCCCCCGTAGGGGGCTAAAAAGGGTAAAAGACTGCAGGGCCCTTTCAACCAAAAAATTCAAGTTTCCCCCGGTTTGGTAGGCCCACGAACCGGAGGGACCGAATGCCCCGACCCCCCTGCAAAAAAAATTTTAAAAAGCGCGCAGGAGGCTGCTTTCGCTGAAACAAAACCGAGAGGGGGAGAAATCTGACCCTTAAGGGGGGACAGGGAGCCCAGTCCCCCGACTGCAGGAAAGAAAGCCCCCCTTGGAACCGAAAATTTCAAAAAGGGGGAAAAACCTTTCGGGGGCCCCGCCCAGGTGAAAAAAAAACTTCCAGGTACGGGAAAAATCCAGGCCCGGGCGCGGCTTGGGGCGCCCCAACAGGTCCCGGATAACCCCCGTGACAGCCCCCAAAATTTTTAGTATCCGGTTTTAAAAGCCCGCGTAAACGCGCGCGGTTAAGGTAGGGTGGCACAAGGAACCCCGTGAGAGAAGATCTGGATGCAACGGGGGGGGGGGCCAAAGGGCGTCTGCCCGCAAAGGGCGACGAGAAAACCGATTTCCAGGCCCCCGGGGCCAGTCCGGGGGGATAGGATAGCGGGTTTTTCCCCCTCG
Source organism: Phyllomedusa bahiana (assembly GCA_025379985.1). Lineage (NCBI taxonomy): Eukaryota > Metazoa > Chordata > Amphibia > Anura > Hylidae > Phyllomedusa > Phyllomedusa bahiana. The sequence continues at coordinate 93,698 of JAODAL010012052.1, read as the reverse complement.
GACTTTAGGCCCTTGAGCAACCCCAGGAAGGAAGGGCCCAAGGAAAGGAAAACCAAAAACAGAATAGAGCGAACGGCCCCAAGGCAGGACTAAACGCATCTGCTGCTAGGGGGTTTGGGGAAACCCTGGCCGGACAAATTTGTTCGGGAGCTGGGGATTCAGACGGGACCCCAAATAGGTCCCAAAGTCCCGGAGGGTTTCCCCCTTTCCCCCGGGAAAGGTTTGGGGAAAAATTTCCGGAAAAAGCCCCCCCACTCTCCGGGGTCGATTGGGCGCCGAATGAGGTGGGGCGGCCAACCCGTTTTTTACCCCGGGAAAAACTGGATAATGCTGGGGAACCGAAAGTTCCCCCCCGCGAAGAACCCTCACGGTTTTTCCGAAAAAAAAACCCCCCGACTTCTGGTGCCGCCCCTTTTTGATTTTGATAGGTGACTGCTGTGGCAAAAGTGGCGAATTTGAATGGGTTTCCCCCGAATCGGGGGGGCCCCCAAAGAAGGATTTCAAACAAAATTTGGGCCCCGGGGCTCCCGGAAAAAATCTGGAGACCGGGGGTTGCTGAGGGGTCCATGGCCCTTTTGTCGTCCAGGAGCCAAAAAAGGGGCCCCACCCCGAAAGCCTGGAAACCCTGGTGGACCGCCACGGGGGGGGCAGAAAAGACTTCCCCCCGATGCAAGGCAGGGGGAAATTAGTCACCAGCCCATTTGGCCCGCAAACCCGGGGGGGGCGCCGAAAACCCTTGTGTCCAGGGTCAGGGGGGCCTCCCCCCCCCCTGGTTTGGGTCGGCCCCCTTCAGAGGGCAAGGAAACTGCGGGAAAAGGGCCCCAGCCTCGAACCCCAGCCACCTTCCTGCCCAGCACCCCCAATTTCAATTTTGGGGGTGTTTTAGGGGGGCGCGCAAACCCGCCAGGGGACATCTGCCTGCAATTGGGCGAACCTTTTCCGGCGGGGGGGAACACCCGGCCACCTGAGTTTAGTTTCATCCCCCCGGAACTCCATCCTCTGAGTGGGGTCAGACAGGAGTTTTCGAAATTTGACTAACCAGCCGAAGCGCAAAAAGGACTTTTTGAGGTGGGCCCTGATACTTTTCCCGGCAGGCGTGACGAGAGGGGGCCCCTTACCAGGAGGTCCCTCCGATTTTGGGATGATGGGGCCCCGCCCCCGATGCCAGGAAAAGCTATCCCGGGGGGCTAAGACCTTTTTGAAACCTTTGGTCCGGTTCCCCGAGAACCCAACGGCAAAAGCTGTGAACTGAAAAGTTCTGCTCCACTGAAACCGCAGGAACTGCTGGGGCCCTGGGCAAAAGGGGTTGTGAAAATACGCTCCCCTTTATGTCTATGGGGGGCAGGAACTCGTTCTGCTCCCGTGAAAGCAATCACCAACCGGAGTGATTCCGTGCGAAACCCCGGGAAACCCGGGAGGGAAAGGTTGAGCCTCGAGATCCAAAACTGGTCTCACCGACCCGCAAAATTTTTTTGGGGGCCGAACAGGTTTTGAGTAGAACCCCCAGAAAAAGCTCGGGGGCGTGCCAATCCCCCCCGAAGACAGAAGGGGCGGATTTCCCCGAAAAAAAGCCCCACGCCCCCTTGGGGGGCGGGGGGGGGAAGAAAAAAAAACCGTTTCGGGGGGGGCCCACCCCGGGAAAAAAAAATTTTTTAACCTGCCCAGAAAGACCCTGCGCCCCAGGGTCGCGACTAGAACCACCCGAAACTCTTGGAACTGCAGGAGATGGCCCCCCCCCCCGAGAAAGGGGCCTTCGAGTGGGGGCAGACCCCCAGACCCATTGGCAGGAGGCCCTTTTGGGGGTTATTGGAGACCGCCCGGATGGACGCTGGTCGGGTGAGGAACGTCTGCCCCTGGGGGCCCGGGTTGTACGAAAGGGCTGAAAGGACTGCATGCGGGCGGCTTCCCAAATGAATGCCCCGGGCCGGGGCCCACTTGAGGGAGGAGGGGTGCTTCGACCCCCCTTGGCCCCTGAAAAAATTTAAAAAATCCAGGCCCTTTGCCAAAGAGCTTTCCCCCAGAAAACGGAAAACGTCACCCCTAACTTCTTTGGGGGGGGTGCATCCCCCCAACCCAAAACTTCCCGCCACAGGGAACGGGTACCGGCCACCAACCCCTTTGGGGATGCCTTTTAAACCACTAAACGGGCTGACTCCAGCGAAGTGCCAAAACAGAAACTTTGATGCAACCGACAGCTGAGAAGCGAGACTTTAAAAACCCCCCTCGTGGAGGCTCCACTGACCCGACCCTGCTGCAAACGCTTGCCCGAAACCCTCCAAACTTTGCTGACCCCTGAAGCCCGCAAACGCAGGGTTGCAAACGCTGCCCGGCCGTCAAAGGCGGAAAATTTCAAAAAAACCCTCCAAACGCCTGCAGCGCGTCCCAAGGGAAAGGCCCCGTCTGAGACAGGGTTTTTGAAAATTTTTAGAGCCGCGGACTTTTGGGGGGTTCCAACCCATTGGGGGCCCCCCGACCACTTTGTAAAGGAAATTTCCCCGGGAAGGGGCAAAGCGCATTTTAACCGCCCTAGGAAACACACGCCTGTCAGGATGTTTTCCCCCCCTGGCAATCAGCTCCTCAAAAACTCCGGGTTGCGGGAACACCAACCGCTGGCCTGCTGCGCTTTTAAAAGGAAAACCTCCTCCCGGGAGGCTTTAGGGCAAACATCCCCCCCCCCCCCCCCCCCCACAAGAAGGAAATCCTGGGCACCGGGTAAGGGCTTGGACCGCTGCTGCCCTTTTTCATCCCCTGTCCCCCGGGTCAGAGCCCCCATTCAGAGGAGCCCCCCTTGAAGCCGCCGATCCCGGGTTGGAGCTACCCTCCATCTTTAAACCCGTGGCAGTCCCGGGCAGGTCACCCCAGCTTGGGAGAGAGTCCTGGCCCCAATTTTTCCCGGGGGGCCCCCAATCCCGAAGGGGGGGTCAACCCCCCCGGCGGCGGGTGGGGGGCAGCGCAGAGGGCACCCAAAAGGGGACTGGGCTGGCCGCAAAAGAAATTTTTTGTGGAAAAGGGCGAAAACGAAGTAAGTCGCCACTGCTTTAGAAGTGCCGGGGTTTAAAAAACCCCCGGGCCTTTACAGGGGGCATGGCTGAAAAATGCGGGGGGGCAGGGATCGGGGCCCAAAAACCCGGCCAACTTTTCCCCCCAAGGTTTTTTTTGTCCTCCCAAATTGCCCCGGGATTCAGCCAAAAATTTGGGAAAGCGAAAAAAAGGATTTGGCTTCCCCCCCCCAACACAAGCCCGGGCTTTCGGATTCCCTGGGCCCCCTCCCGGGGGGTCCCGGACCCTTTGGACCGCCCCCTGGGCGTCTGGCTCGGAAAGGGGGGCGGCCCAGTTGCGGCCAAAGCCTCCCCGAAGCCGGGGGGCTAAATTTTGGGAAAGCGCGGGCCCGCGGCGGGGAAAAGTCGGAAAAGGGCCCCAGAAGCAGGTAAGGAGCCCCCCCCCGGAAAGGCCCCCTGGGGGAAGGGGGCCAAAAAAACCCCCCCTCCTTCCCCAATTTTGGGGCCGGGAAAAGGCCCCCAAGGCCCCGCCCAAAAGGTGGGGCCCAACTTCCCCGCTAAGCGGGGAAATGCCCCTGCCCCCCCCCCCCCCCCCCCGGGGAAAAACCCCAAAAAAACCGGGGTGGCGGGGGACCCTTTTTAAAATCCAATTTTCCGCCCCCTAAGGTTTGAGCAGCTGATTCCCAAATTATGGGGGTTTCCAAGTTGCTGCCCTGCCCGTGGGAAGGGGCAAAACAGTTGGCAAGGGGAACCAGGGGTTAAAAATTTCTCAGGGGAAAATTTGGGGGAGTTGCTCAGCTGAAGGTTTTGTTAAAAAGCCTTTGGGCTTCAGTTTACCCAAAAGGGGGGGCGTGGCTCACAGTCATTTGGGGGCGTGTGCAGGCCCTTTTTCCAAGAGTAAACCTTTAAATTTTTCCCCCCCAGGCTTGAGAGAGGGCCCGGCCCAAGGACTATATTGTACAGTGTGGTACATTAGTGGGGTTGGTAGGGGACCCCAAACCCCGCCCAAGGAGGGGACTCTCTGTTCCCTTTTGTTTTGTGGTGGACTGCCTACGATTTTTTTTTTGTTTGCCGGGGTATGTTTTTTGTGTTGGAAAAAAGCTGGGGGGAGGCCAGAAATTAAAAAAAAAAAACCTGTTTCAACCTGCGTTCCGTTTAAACCCAAAACGGCGATCCCAGAGCGGGGTGTGTCCCCCCCGGGGGGGGGGCCGGGAATGGGGGCCGAAAAACAATGAAAAGCTTACATATGGTGGAGGTAACAATGGGCACCCTGACAAAAAAAGGCTTTACACAGTAATGAAGTGGCGCAGGGGCAAGAAAAGGGCATGCATGGCACAATTGAACGGGCACAAATTTTTTTAACCATGGAAAGGTGAAGTTGGGACAGGTTGGGGTTGCGGTGGTTAAGTTAAAGGGCCAGCAGCCCAAAAACCCTTCTGCTTTAAAATTTACTGTGCAAATTTCTGGAAGAAAGGGGGGAGCCGAATTTTTTTTCTAACTATGGGAAAACATGTAAAGGCTTTTAAACAAACCCCAAAACCCGGTGGGGGTGTTTATATGACGTTTTCTGTGACAAAGGTTTAAACTAAAAAGCCAGGTCGCCCTTCCAAGAAAAAGCCCAGGCAGGGAAAAACCAAATCACGGCAAGGCCTGGATACAGTCATTACCAGGAGCAACCCAGCCCCACAGCAGAAATGGGCCAGGGTAGTGGATGCGAGTGGATGGGATCCCACTAATGGTTGTTCTGGACTGGGAGGAAAAAGTCTCCAGAGTACGCCCGGACAGTATACCGTCTTTGATAACCCGGCCAGGATCTGGTAAGATGGTGGCCATACTTTTTGATACTCGATTTGGGACTGTGAAGCATGTGCTTGAGGTATGTGAGGAACTGGAGGTGGGGTTTGCCCTTGGCAGAGACTTTCCTTGTTTCAGGCAGTTGTGGGGGCCAGATGGAGAGGGCGCCATCCCCTGGAAAGAGCTCCCTGCAGAGGCGGTTGCGCCACTATCTGAGGAGGAAGAGCCAGAGTTGTTCCCTGTTAAAGTCCCTACGAACAGGGTGGGCGAATCCCCACTGATTAGCAGTTTAAATGCCGACCAAGATATGATAAACAGATGCCCAGATAAAAGGGAGTCGCTAAGTGACCTGCATGCGGCCGTTTCCAGGGGCAACCAACTTCATCCGCAGGGAACCGCTGCCACCGTCCAGCAGAGGGAGTCCAGCTGGAGGTGTCCCACAGCAGCAGGAGGTGTTGTTGACTGTTTTCTTATCAGGGAGCCAGAGGAGTTACAGCCCCAGATCCGGGAGTTCCAGGTGGGTGGAATCCCACCTCTGACGGATGAGGACTGTCACCAAGATGTGTCCAGAAGGTACAGGGACATTGTCCAAAGCATGGAGACCTGACTGGAATGGGGTAAGACTGTTCCTGTTACTAATGACACATCAAATGACACTGTTAAACGTACACAGGTACTGTGTGAGGACTTGGCCGGGCTGGACGGAGGTCCAGAGGTGCCGCCAGGCCAGAAGACTCCAGGAAGCAGTTGCAGGACTGTTGGCGTGGGTCTGGTCAAGTCTAATGGCCTCAATGTATTGCATGCTGAGTCGTCTATTTTTGTGAAAAATGCTCTGTCTGAACAGGGAGGTCCCAGTAGCAGTCAGATGTCTGCTGCACCTGTGGGGGATGTGAAGGATACATCCCCGCACATGACTGCAGTAAGTCAGTTAGACAGAGCTAATGAGAGAAGTTCCCAGGGAAAGGTGTCCCTGGACAATAATGAAGTTAGTGTAGAGAGTGAACTAGCTTATTTGGATATGACAGCTCCAGCAGTGGAGCAAACTAGCACAAGTATGCCCCTAGAGGTTGGGGTTAACAGCGCTCGGAGTACTGTAGAGGATGTGTGTCCTGTGAGAGATACCAGGGGAAAAGGGTTAACACGATCATCTCCAGGGGAGCTAAGGGGGTTTTGCCAGGAGCAACAAGGTATCCAATGCTCTTCCGGTGGGGAAAAGTCATTAGTATGAATGCTCCGCAGTTGTTAGTGAAGCTCCTGGGATCCAGATGGTCAATGGGTCTACCATTGACCAGAGCGCACTGTGTGAACGTGAGTGTAACGTTCAGGTTGCAGCTGCGCCCCCACTGGTAGTAGTGGACAACAGCACAAGTAGTGCAGGTAATGTAATCCCTGTGGTTTGTGACCTGAGTACAACTCAGGGTAGTGCCCAGTGTGAACTGGCAGCTATAGCAGAAGAGAAGTCTAGTTCATTCCCTCTAGATCAGGGGTGTCAAACTGCGGCCCTCCAGCTGTTGGGAAACTACAACTCCCATCATGCCAACTGTTATAGATTATACAAAATGCATGATGGGAGTTGTAGTTTCCCAACAGCTGGAGGGCCGCAGTTTGACACCCGTGCTCTAGATGATAGTTGGTCTGAGGGTAGTGTAGAAGTTATGAGTCCCGGAAGTGATGGCCATGAAGGAAAATGGGTTATTTCTTGTGAAACCAATGTCATCTCTAGTAGCAACCAAGTGTCTTCTGCTACTAGGGCTCTAGAAGAGACGAAATGTGGTTGCCCTGCTGGTAGGGATGAAGTAATTGGGGTCCAGGTGATAAACGTATCCCCAAGCAACACTGTAGACATAGCAGACTCTGAGATGGGGAAGGGTGTGAACCATGTACAAGGGTCCAGTATTGACTCTAAGATACCAGATAAGCCTTATAGCATGCCAGGTGCAGGAGTGGTTCTGACAGACACTGAGAGTTCTCCTATGGTAACGGGTGCAGGAGATATGGAGGAAGAATCTCCCCATTGGGAGCTGCTAGACACAGCCAAGGGGAGTAGATGCTCCAGCACAAATGAGGTACAGAGGAAAACGAGGGAAGTAACAGATAATGCAGTGAAGATTGAGGTAGGCAGTAAGGGAAAACCAGGCTCCCCATGGGAAGGAGCAGGTGATATCCCACAGCAAGGAGAAAGTCAGGCACTGCTGTGGAGATGATTCAGTACAGGCAGGTGTGAACAGTGTCCTAGGAAAGGGATTCCGTCCTCCCAGGCGGAGGTCTCAACCCAGCGTAACGGAGATTAGTTTTGGGACAGAGGCTGCACCTCAGGTCTATGAGATGCAATGCAGCAGGGTCTTTAATGTTACAGAGCAGGGCTACGATAGGCCCGCTTCAGAGGAAAGTACACCTGCTGAGATTTGGGAAAAATGGGTCAAAATACATGGGGTTGGTGGCAGTCCCCATGTGATGGTAGGTGAGGTCCAAGGGCTTTGTAGTGGAGAGAAGTTTTTGGCCCCAGGGTGGTCCCGCAGACTCGAACTACCCAAAACATGAAGATGATTAGTGAGGAAAAGTGTATAGCAATGTCTCAGGATTATGTGAGTGTCCTGATGGGGTCTTTAGTAGGGAACATCAGACAGATGGGAGGAAAATGCTGCTACAGTGGGGAGTGGTAGAAAATACTCCTAGGATAGTCCGCTGAGTTTGTACGTTATGCAAAGGACCAGCTCCAGCCTATTTGGGTTGGGAAAAGGAAAGGATTGTGACCTGGCGGTTGCCCAATATAGCCTTGAGTGAGTGCGGGGGAAAACCCGCGGTAGATTTGGGTAAAGGACTCCCTGGTCTTAGCATCTGAAAGGAATGTAGGAGAGAAAGGTTACCTGGGCAAAGGTAGAAGTTCAGAGAGAACAAGTAGTGATAGATCAGCCCGGGCTTCAGGAACAAGAGGATAGCTTAATCCTGGTTGGGAGGCGTTGTCCTTAGGGAACAGGTTACAACATAGGTGTTAACTGGGATAACAGCAAGTCACAGGTAGGGGAAAAGAGGATAAGTTTAGGAGGTTGGTGGATAACTCCCGTACTCTTTCGTTGGAAAATACTGGGTTCTTTAAAGTAAACCAGCTGCTGATTGTTTTTGCAGGGATGGATACCCAGAATAGGTGCTTTGACCCTGGAGGAAGGTTTGTGCAAGGTGAAAAGGCCTACGGCCTTTATCAAAGGGGGAGGGGTATGTGGCGGTGCGACCTGAGAAAATCGCATTTTCTCCGCCATAGGGTTCTGGCAGCAGCTGAGTTCTAAGTTATGGGTTACCAAGTTGCTGCCTGTCAGTGAGGAAGGTCAGCAGTCTGGCAAAGGGTAACCAGGAGTTAATTACTCAGGTGGTAATTAAAGGGGAGTGCTCAGCTGAAGGTTTTGTTAAATGCCCGGTCTTCAGTAAAACCAGAGGGGGAGCGTTGGCTCACAGTCAGTGGAGGAGTGTGCAGGCCTTTGTCCAGGAGAGTATCCTGAATTCTTCCCCCCCAGGGCTTGAGAGGGGCCAGGGCCCCAAGGACTATATTGTACAGTGTGAGTACATGTATGTGGGGTTTGGGTAGGAACCCAGACCACTGCTAGAGAGGGAAATCCTGTACGTTTAGTTTGTGGCTGGACGGCCTAGGATTTATTTTGTTTGCGGGATATGTTTTCTGCGTTGGAGAATAAAGCTGGTGGAGGCCAGATTTAACGAGAAACCTATGTCGACCTGCTGTTCCGTTTACCAAAGCGGCGATCCCAGAGCGAGAGTGTCCCCCAGGCCAGGCCAAGATGGCGGTCGAACACAAGTGAACGCTTACACCGGGGAAAAGGGCAACACCGGGGGGCCGCAGGAAAATGGAATTCCTGCGGCCACCCAACCATATAAAAGGAAAAAAAAACCAACCACCCCCAAAACGGAGGAGTCTGGGGTACTCACCAATCTGACGTCTTCAGGTGTCGCGGCATCACCCCTTCGGTACCATGCACCCAGAGGTGAGGCTACCGGAATCCATAAAAGGCCGCGGAGGCGGCAGGTGGGGACGGGTGAGCGGCGGGGAGGAAGGCCAGCCAGCTAAAGAACTGACTGGGTTCCTGACGCCCTCAGGGGGGACAGCGTCACGGTACAACTACGCGTTGACAGCCCCCCTGATAGGTGAGAGCCGGGCGCTCGATCACCTTCCAACAGGTGAGAGCCGGGCGCTCGATCACCTTCCGACAGGTGAGAGCCGGGCGCTCGATCACCTTCCGACAGGTGAGAGCCGGGCGCTCGATCACCTTCCAACAGGTGAGAGCCGGGCGCTCGATCACCTTCCAACAGGTGAGAGCCGGGCGCTCGATCACCTTCCAACAGGTGAGAGCCGGGCGCTCGATCACCTTCCAACAGGTGAGAGCCGGCGCTCAATCACCTTCCAACAGGTGAGAGCCGGGCGCTCAATCACCTTCCAACAGGTGAGAGCCGGGCGCTCCATCACCTTCCAACAGGTGAGAGCCGGCGCTCAATCACCTTCCAACAGGTGAAGAGCCGGGCGCTCAATCACCTTCCAGCGGGTGAGAGCCGGGCGCTCATTCACCTTCCAACAGGTGAGAGCCGGGCGCTCAATCACCTTCCAACAGGTGAGAGCTGGGCGCTCAATCACCTTCCAACAGGTGAGAGCTGGGCGCTCAATCACCTTCCAACAGGTGAGAGCCGGGCGCTCCATAACCTTCCAACAGGCGAGAGCCGGGCGCTCAATCACCTTCCAACAGTGAGAGCCGGGCGCTCAAACACCTTCCAACAGGTGAGAGCCGGGCGCTCAATCACCTTCCAACAGGTGAGAGCCGGGCGCTCAATCACCTTCCAACAGGTGAGAGCCGGGCGCTCAATCACCTTCAAACAGGTGAGAGCCGGCGCCTTCACATCACCTTCCAACAGGTGAGAGCCGGCGCTCAATCACCTTCCAACAGGTGAGAGCCGGGCGCTCAATCACCTTCCAACAGGTGAGAGCCGGGCGCTCAATCACCTTCCAACAGGTGAGAGCCGGGCGCTCAATCACCTTCCAACAGGTGAGAGCCGGGCGCTCAATCACCTTCCAACAGGTGAGAGCCGTGCGCTCAATCACCTTCCAACAGGTGAGAGCCGGGCGCTCAATCACCTTCCAACAGTTGAGAGCCGGGCGCTCAATCACCTTCCAACAGGTGAGAGCCGGGCGCTCAATCACCTTCCAACAGGTGTGAGCCGGGCGCTCAATCACCTTCCAACAGGTGAGAGCCGGGCGCTCAATCACCTTCCAACAGGTGAGAGCCGGGCGCTCAATCACCTTCCAACAGGTGAGAGCCGGGCGCTCAATCACCTTCCAACAGGTGAGAGCCGGGCGCTCAATCACCTTCCTGCAAAGGAAAGAAAAAAACTCTGCAGAGCAACGTCTGCCTCCTACAGACACTAGGCTGAAAACTGATCAGCCTGGCATCAGCAGGAGGGATATAGTCCACCGGGGCGGGTCTGACTCGTTTGGTCCGCCTCCAGAGGCAACGGCCTATACCCAAGGTGCTGTGTCCCCCAATGAATGATTGGTGAGAAAATTAATTTCTCTTTCTTCACATGAGTGTGGCATAATGAAATCAGTGGTAAAAAAAAAAAAAAAAAAATTATAAAAGAGAAGGTAGGAAAATGCTCTTTAATCCTCTAGATCAGACCTGGGCATTTTATGGCTCGTGGGCCACATTCAGCCCTCTAAGTAGCTCTGACGGGCCCGCCATCCGCCGACCATTAAGGTCCCAAGTCGAAGCTATTGGCTTGGGACCTTGGCGATGGCGATGGCGACAGGGACGAACTGTATGTGTGTCCGGGATCTTCAGGGGAAAGGCGAGTAATGTTAGTTTTTTTTTATTTTTAATTAGCCCTCTCTACCTGCTGTGAGTCATATAACCTGCCTATATACCTACTGGGGGAGCTATATCAGGCATCCTCAAACTGCGGCCCTCCAGCTGTTGGGAAATTACAACTCCCATCATTCTCACTGTTCTAGATTAAATAAATGCATGATGGGAGTTGTAGTTTCCCAACAGCTGGAGGGCCGCAGTTTGAGGATGCCTGCTCTATATACTTACCTACCGGGGACATATAATTTACTGGGCTCCCTATTACCTATACTGGGGGACATATAACTTATTGCATTGTGAAGTCGCTAACAGTTGTTAAGCTGATTGTTGAGGCCTCATGTCGATTGATAAGAGCTTAGCAATAGACTCCGGGGTCTATATTATATACGTATTGGGTAGAACAGCGTTGAATATATTAGACTGGCCCACGAAAACCATTCCAATTTCTTATGGGAAAATTAATTACTCACCCTTGCTCTAGATGCCTGAATTAACAGCAACCAAATCGATGGGTACTGACTGTTGTGGGAAATCTCATGACCAAATTAAGTTCTCTGGACCTGCTATGGATGGAAGCCTTTTCAACCCAGCTGAAGTCAGGGTCTTCTATACGGCAATATATTGCAATGTATCTTATGAGCAATTGTTAATCCGTTTGTCAACTAGGACATTTAGAATATTAATATTTTTGGTTCATCACACCTAATGAAAAATACAGCTCGTCCAACCAAAACAAAAGTCTCAGACAGAGAAATGAATTATACCGTATTTATTGGACTATAACACGCACCTAGGTTTTAGAGGAGGAGAATAGGAAAAAAAATATTGAAGCAAAAAATGAGGGCTGAAGTGTACTTTTTATTGGTATCATTTTGGGATACATGAGACCTTTTCATCACTTTTTATTCCAATATTTTGGGGACATGGGATGTGCAGAAAAAAAACAAAAAACACAATTTTGGGATTTGGAATTTTTTTCTTCTACAATTTTAAGCATATGGGATAAATGACATTTTATTAGGCCAGGCTTTTAAAGAAAGGGGCGATACCATTTATGTGTAACTTTTTTTTTTTATTAGTAAAATGGCAGTAGTGGACATGATCCTTTTTCCTATATGGAACAGTACTATTGTACTGCCGCATATAAGATTTTACATACACGGCAGCTACAGAAGCTTGCATGCCATGTGTATGGGGCAGATCGCATGTAAGGACGAGTATGGGGCAGATCGTATGTGAAAACACAACACAGGCCATACTTGCAGCTCAATGGCAGCTAGAGACTGAACCCAGTAGGAGGCAACACAGGCCCCTGTGCTACTTGGGAAAGATAAACAGATGCAGATAATTGCTGAGCATTAGTTCAAACACCCCTCCACTAGGGGAACAATTAGATGATAATAACTTAACATTAAATTAATAGCTGTTCACACCAGTATGCAGAGAAGACACAATATAATACATGGGGGATTGCACAAATGCAAAAATACCAATAAGACAACCAGTCACACAACCTTCTATGCATGAGGCGGGTGGTTGCTGGTATTCTAATTGCACATAGATAAGGCGATCCTAAAGGGTGCCACTAATGCAGATATGTGTGGTGCACCATGCTGGCTTACAGCCTATTACGCCACTACTATTCGATTGGGCGGGCTGCCCAGCACTTTTGGGCAAAGAAAAAGTCATACTGTAAATTGATACCTGTTCACAACAGTATGCAGAAAAGCCCCAAAATAATACATGGGGAGATAATACAAAAATACCGATAAGACAACCACTCACACAACCTTCTATGCATGAGGGGAGTGGTTGCTGGTAGATCGCATGTAAGGACAAGTATGGAGCAGATTACAAGGCAAATAACACAGCTGCAGGACTGAGCCTATGCCTAAGGGTATGTTCACACGGCTTAATTGCAGGGCGTAAAGTACACCCCGCAATTACACTGGGTCTTCGAGCGTCGCGCTGATTGGCATGTACTCCCGCCGGCCCCATAAACATGCATTAACATGTCACTTATCTTCCCAGGCGTACAATACGACAGTATTGTACGCCCGGGTAGAGTAGGCGTAATCCATAGTTCTCTATGAGAACTGTGGATTACCGTAATGATTGGGACGTATTTCGCTCATATTAGAGCGCAGTACGCTTGCAATACGTGGTGAAATGCGCCCCCAAATAAGCCATGTGAACATACCCAAACACAAAGCACTTTTCTCACCCCTGCTGTTCGTCCTCTGCATGATTCCTCCTCTGTGCCCGGCACTGATATACATAAGCGCTCGAATCAAGCAGTCATCCTGCCAGCCACTAGTTCCGAGGGGGGCCCGGAAAGGACAGCAACTTACTGTAACTGTCCTGTCCCTGTATAAAGCAGCGTACCCAGCACTCAGTGACTTACAGACACAGCTCTGGCTTCTACCTCTGGCAGGCTGCAAGGAAATGGCAACACTGAATTCAGCTCAGGTATGAGGAGTGTGGCAGCTCCCGGCTTCTGTGTCAGGCACTTTCCTGGAAGAACACACCAATAGTAGAGGTGAGCAGCTGGCAGCTAAGTAAGCGCCCACTATGCCCACATACTACATGCTGTGCGGCTGATACCGGGAAATGATGGAGTCAGGTATCTCGTACCGATTGTTGTGTTCCCTCCTGTCCATGTAACAGCACAGGCTATGCAGGCCCCTGGGTGACAGCCACGCATAGAGCCCCATACACCCTTCATGATTGCAGGATTGTGCCTACATTCGGACTATAAGACGCCCTCCCATTTTCCTCTCAGATTTGGGGAAAATAAGTGCGTCTTATAGTCCGAAAAATATAGTATATATAGATGTATATTTATATACATATAATATATATATTTCTATTTTTTAAATTATATATATAATATACACACACACATATATATATACATATATATATATATATATATAAATATATATATATATAATACCACACATATATATTTTTTCTTTCTTTAAATCGCTCCTATCTTTTAAAACTCTTAAATCACTAACTATATAAATTTGGTAACACCACTATTGAATAGACCCACAAAGTAACGTTAACGTCACTGACACTGCACAGTGAACCTGCCTCCTCAAAGAGAAAAAAAAAACAATATTCATGATCAAAATGTCAAAGTGTACCACCATACTTGAACCAATAAAAATTTACAGCTCATCCAATAAAAATACATGTCTCCAAATACTGTGTTTCTTTGAAAATAAGACAGGGTCTAATATTATTTTTTGGTCTAATTAATGGGTAAAGGCCTATTTTTAGGTGATATCTTATTTTCTTGTTCCTCTGTTTACCGGTACTATACCACAGTAAGTGGTGGATGTCTATTCAACAAGAAAAACAGACATCCTTCACCAAAAAAAGAAGGCACACCCAAAAGAATCATACTCCCCAGACTCCTTTAGACCCAAAAAAATGAGAGTTGGAAAGTGTCGATGGGCTCTCACACAAAGATCAAGGGCGTATCATGATCAGGTCCCTTGCCGTTCTAGCTGTGTTCCACTTACAGCCCAGCAAAACTCAAGCCTTATTGTTGTGGGGTCTTTAGAGTGCGATTCTTTTGGGAGTGTCTGCTTTCCTTGAGGAAGGGTCTACTGTATCTGTCCTGCTGTACGCTCTTTACATGTATAACTGACTGAACACTTTTTTTAATGAACTATAACTAGGGCTTATTTTTGGAGTAAGGCTTTTATTTTAAGCATAATCCAAAAATCCTGGGGGAAAAAAAAAAAAAAAATCACACTACGGCATATTTTCGGGCTAGGTCTTATTTTCAGAGAAACAGGATAGCACGGTCAATGAAAAAAAAGGAAAAAAAAAAAAAGGTATGGCTGTTATAGTAAAGCAACAGAAAAAAAATGTAAAGAAAAATGTAAACAATTTTAAAAACTTGTTTTTTACATTATTTTTATTATTTTACATTATTGTGCAAAATAATGTCCTCAAATTTTATACCGCTACCCCTAAACTTGTATTAACTATACAGTTATTTGCAAGGTCATATATTTGTGCTTATACTGTTCTGACACTTTTTGGATTATAACCGGCAGTAACTTTTGAAGCAATTTGTGCTACAGTAGTTTTCCCGTGGGATTGGACCAAGTGGGCTAGCCTCTGCTCCACATGTGCATCAATGAACTTTGGGTGTTTAGACCTGGTCTTTGCTTCACTGTTTGTCCTTCCATGGACCATCTTTTGTAGGTCCTAAAAACTGCATACATGACAACCACACAAGACCTGTTTTGGAAATACTCTGACCCAGTCATCCAGCCATTACAATTTGGCCCTCGGCAAAGTTGCTCAGATATTTGCGTTGGCTATTTTTATTACTTCCAACACATCAACATGATGCCTAAATATACCAGCTTTTCATAGGCATTATTGACACCCTATAATCAGTGTATATCACTTCATCAGTCAGTGATTTGTTATTAATAATTAGTTCTTTATATCACATAACACTTTCTTTTAGAAATCTAATTCTTTAATTTTTTTTTTTTATATGAAACCAACGTAGCATTGCTACATACGACTACCATTTCTTGTGAGGTCAGCAATTACAGTGTGCAGATAGTGCAGAAAATTAAAAAAGTAGAACTTGATTACTGTACAAAAATACAAATATTAAATAAAGAGGTAACAATTTACAAAATCACATCAGTTTTTCAGTCTCTTTTCGTCCTGAGTGGTTAAAGTGGTTGAACATGTAGAAGTACTGGCATCTGCGTCCTCATCATGTCCTCGTTTACGACTCATGAAATGCTGTGGAATAAAACCCGAAGGGAAAAAAAACCAAATGGTTATTGAAATTAGGTCCTGTTGGCAATACATTTTCTATGTTTAGTGTGTACAACACATTAAACCTGTCCATGGCAAATATAATAGCTTAGTGGTATAGCATGTAAACACTGGGCAGATTACATATTGAGGTCTATTGAGATGGCTAACAGTCAGTTTTAAGATGGTTTCAAACTCCGACTGAAAAACTGACTAAAAACCCTTGCCGTGTAGACATACTCTAAAACCTGAGATTTTGACTCGATTTTTAGTTAGGTTTTAGGATTTGGTTTTTCAATATTTTTTGTCACACAGTGTAGCTTTGTCACACAATAGTTTTATTTAAATTTGCATTGCTCACAAAAAGTTTTTTTCATGAAATTTCAGGATGAATGTAAAAATTTTTTAAATGTGTTTTAATTGAACTAAATGAGACCATCTCTTAACTGTTGAATGTTTGAGTACTTTTTGCACAACTTGATCTCTAAGGCCGAGTTCACACGGCTTATTCACGGCGTAAATGCGGGACGGATTTCGCCCGAAATTACGCCGTGTGCTCGGCAGCGGGGGCGGCCGGCAACTCGCCGGCCCCACAGACCTTCATTATCCACAGCGCGTATACCGCCGTGAATAATTGACATGTCATTTTCTCCCCGCCCGCCGTATTTCGCGAGTGGTGAGAGGAGACGGAATCCATAGTTCTCATAGAGAACTGTGGATTACCGTAATGACTGGGACAGATTTCAGCCCGTAATTCGCGCAGCACGACGAGAATTACGGGCTGAAATCCATCCCAAAATAAGCCGTGTGAACATTGCCTAACAGGTGTTTGATCCCTGAATCACCCAATAAAGTTAGGGGATCAATTTGAATTGGGATTTAAACAGTCCTCCTCATCATGCTGTTCACATTTTGACATCATGAGACCAAGACAGCACCTTACAATTGATCAACAGTACGTTGCCATTGTAAGGCTTCAAGCAGGATACTCATAGACGGAAGTGGCCACTGAGCTTAGTGTCATCAGCAGGTTGCAACAGAGATACAGAGAGACTGGAAGAGTCACAGAAAGGCAAAGAAGTGGACATCCTTTGACTACATAACACACTGATGTTCGCGGAAAAGGATGATGAATGCCACACAACTCCAGGCACGTTTAAGGGAGGTAAAAAGGCAACCAATTGTTATGTTAGACCAATCACAGCCATTTACATCAGCATGGTCTGCATGCTAGCCGACCAGCATGGGCACCTGACCTGGATGATGCATAACACTCTCTGAGTCTCCGGTATCATTGGTGGCATTTATGCATGGCACGAATCGACTTTCATCACTGAACAACAAGGAAGACCTCTGGTCACGCGTCCAGTGTAGATGCTCCCTGGCCCACACAAGACTACAATGCCTGCGTCTGGTGATGTGGTCAGATCATCTAACACACACACATCACGCTGATGTAAATGGTTACAAATGGTCTGATGTGACACTTGGTCGCCTCTCACCTCCCTTAAATGTCCCTGTTGTTTGGTCTCATTCATCAACTGGTTCCGCAGGGCAATGCTTACAATGAAGCGGTCATCAGTGTGTGATGTAGCCAAAGGACGTCCACTTCTTTCTTTGCCTTTCTGTGACTCTTCCAGTCTCTCCGTATCTCTATTACAACCTGCTGGTGACACTCTAAGATCCATGACCACGTTCGTCTGAGAGCATCCTGCTTGATCAATTATACTGGTAATCAATTGTAAGGAGTTGTCTTGGTCTCATGATGTCAGAATGAGAGCAGCATGACAAGGAGGAATGTGTAAATCCCAATTCAAATCCATGCCCTAAATTTATTCAAATCCGAAAACCGTGTCAAAATTCGACTGAAAACCCATGTGGTGTAGACATACCCTAAGGCATGAAACTGGCTACAGCTGCACTACAGAGAAAAGTTTAAAAAAAGAAGAAACTGGACAATCTTTATAGAGGTTTGAGAAAAATTACCTTTGCACTACATACAGTAGTCTCCATTACTGCATTTTTAGACCTCCGATATTCAGCTGTAACTTGATCGTAGCCTCAGACTTATTATGTAGTAATTCCCTTTCCAGTTATATTTTCTGGATTTGAAGTATTTATGGTCAGGATGCTGCTGTCTTTACTAGCTTTCCTGTACCAGTCAATCATGGACTAATTTCTATATTTACAGCCTCTTAAGGTGAGGCCACAACAATAGGTATATGTTGCCATTTTTATTTGTAGCATGTCAAGCTTCTATATTTGTTAATTACAGAACTGCAATGAAATGTTGACGTTGTGTTCATGTGTGTTGGCCGTGTAGTTTTACTGGTTTATCGGCATGGGTATCTTGAGTCTATTGTTAAAGGGGTTTTCTCACCATACCGAGTCACAGCCAGCTTCAGGCTCACACTGCCTGGTCAGGCTGAGGGTGGTTCTATAGCAGTGATTAGCATATTTAGCTCCTTTAGAACTAGCTGAGCCATTACAGAGATATAAAACAAGAGATTTAATCTGTATGTAAACACTACAGACCTCCAAAGAGTGAAAAAAATGCTTTTCAGAAATAATCTAATCTTGTTAGAGGTAAAGATTTTGCTCCATCCGACCATGGTGACTTCACTGCATGGTAATGGTAACCTAGATACACTTGTGTACACTAAGATCAGATCAAATCTCTCATCTCCTTACCCGGGCAATATATTTAGTAAAAGTTTTCATTTATCTTTCGCTACATGTGGAAAGTTAATCTTTGTAGTGAGGAAACCCCTTTAATGGGGTAGCTGAACTGCATGCATTTGAGGCAGCAATAAAGGACTGTGTTCTGTAAATCTTTGTTTTTGTCAAAGCCAAATATTTAAATAAAATAAAGAAACTCAGATACATCAAATGACAATAATTGCATATGAAAAAAACTAAAAAACAAATGGCTAAATGACTAATGGAAAAAAAAACAGATCCAAGCCACATGTGGCATTACACGATTAAAGGGAATGTGTCATAAAAAAATACTAATTGTTTAAGTCCCATTTTTATGTTAAACACATTTTTTAGGAATTTTTGGTTTTTTTTTAAAATATTTTTTAGATCACTTTCAATATTGTTTAATCATTCTTAAGTCTTGCAGTTTTCACTTTGGCCACTAGGCCTTGTTTGCTCTGCTTTAACAGCAGTCAGAGAGATGCTTTGCAGTAGCTTCATGCACATAGGAGACTTAAGACTGACTCAGTCCCATTGACTTCTATAGGAGAGTTTTCTAGGCATGCTCTGTGACCTGGGAAGAAATCAGTGTGCAGGGAGGTGAAAGGGTGAACTGTGACTATCTCCTCTTGTGACTGGTGGATTCTGTGTTATCTATTCACACTGTTGTCTTCTTTCAGTTTGACCCACTTTGTGCTGATAATGAGCAATAATGAGAATCTTTCTGTATAGAACAGGAAGTGTCAGACTATTATTAGGCTTAGTGGCCAAAGTGAAAACTGCAGGACTTAAGAATTATTAAAAAATATTGAAAGTGATATGGAAAATTAAAAAAAAAAAAAAAAAAAAAAAAAATTATGAGTCATTTTTGATGACAACATTCCCTTTAAAAGTCACCCACAACGCATATGCATTGTTTGGCCTCGCCTCTAAAGGGCACATGTCAGGTGGTAATTGCTACACTATCTGAGAATAGAATATGGTAGAAGAGAAGAAGTTGAGCTCTGTGATATATACGCTTATATAATTTGATGCTGAATTTCTGAGTAAAGAGCAGAAAAAAAATCTGTGAAACTGAAAGCACTGCCTACCCCATCCACATATAGTATTTACTAGAGACGAGTATTGACTAAAGACCTACCAAGTGGCAGATCCAGCAAGACACATAGGCTAAGTACCTGGGAAGGAGGTGGCATTGGGTGAGCAGCATCATACATTAAGCGGTCGGCAACTGTCTTCATGTCCTCATCCTAACAGAAATACAGACAGAGTTATTAGAATACATGTTTCAGGAAACAAAATGTAAACTGAAAATTGTACCTGAACTAACAGGCTACATGAATTAAATGTAGATGTTATTTTATCAGACACATGTTGAAGAGGTTTTTTTCCCATGATGTTTCACAGAACCTGCTCTTCACAGCCAGCTTCAGGCTCACACTTCCTGGTCAGGCTGTGGATGGTTCTAAAGCAGTGATTGGAATATTAGCTTTGCTATTCCTAGCTGAGTCTGTTGAAGGGTTTAAACAGTAGGGCAGAAGGCTACAGAGTTCTAAAGGGTAAAAGTTAGTCAGTAAGAAACAAGCTCCTTTAGCTGCGGATAAGACACAGCAGGGAGTGACCTCACTATCTTGGCCAGGGCTGCTAGAGCACAGAGAGAGGTGGTCGGTAACCAGGGAAGCCTGTATACACAAGCAGGAGCTAATATCTACTCTAACATTAAGCAAAATCAGAACAGCAATGTATTTTGTAACATACTTTATTTTAATTTGCTTACATGTTTAATACTAATCAATGTGTGGTCTCAATTTACATCTTGTGACTTATGATCGGAGGGGCTCCAACCAACTGGAGAAAAAAATTAATTTTGAAAAAAAGATGATAAATTGGCACAGTTTTTCCGTGTAGTCGCTGTAAATACAAAAAAAAGCCCCTAAAATACATAAGCAGAATTTTCCCCTTGCTTTTAGACCCATCATCGCCAGCAACAATTCTCTAGGCGAAAAGTTAAGTACTTATGTGGATAAATGGTTGCAGCCCATTATGAAGAAAACACCGGGCTATCTGCGCGACAGTAAAGCGGTTTTACAAACACTCACAGGCAGCACTTGGAATAATGGGTACACCTGGGTTAGTCTAGATGTTTCCAGTCTCTATTCTTCCATACCACATTATATTGCCATTTTGGCAGTATCATATTTTTTTTAAAAAATATAGCGACTACACGGAAGAACTGTGCCAATTTATCATCTTGGCTTTAGAATTCCTCCTACAAAGCAATTTTTTCAAAATGAGTTTTTTCTCTAGTTGGTTGGAGCCCCTATGGACGCAACCTTCTCCCACACTTTGGCCAACATTGTTTTGGCCCCGGGTGGGAAAAGAGTCATTTTACTGTGTTTCTAATCCCTTTGCCCCCAGTGTATAGTGTGGTATGGGCTACTTTGTGACCTCTTGGTCATTGGGGGTCGTGATGGGGGGCCTTTACCACATTCATTAATTCAAGAAACCCCCCCTTAAATTTTAACCTTCCGGGTACTTGGCTATGGAGTCCTTTTCATTTTTGGGAATTCAGTTGAGGGGGGAATTTTCCCAAATCATACTGCCAACCCACCCCTTTCTGCACGGGAAAATAATCGGGCCCAATACAATTTTTGGGCCCAAACAGTTGCCATTCTGGGAACAAATTTAAAGGGCAACCCATATGGAGAATTTTTAAGAATAGAAATTTTGCGTAGGAAAGGGATTTCCAGTTATGTGCTGAAAACCCTGAACTAGGCTTTTGCAAAGAGGATACAAAAAAAAGGGATCTAGATTAGCCAGGAAAAAGAAGGCACAGTCAGAGAGATTTATTACATAAATCCCCAAACCCAAAGGGAAAGGGAAATAGCAAATAATCGGGTTTTTCCCACCAATACAGTGGGACTTCAATAGGTTTAAAAAATATCTTTATAAAAATTTTAAATATTTAGTCAAGCCCCCCTTTTACTGCTGCAGTCAAAAAAAAAGGAGTTGTTTGTATTCCGAAGAGAGGCTTTAAAATTTGGTCATTGTAGCCCCTAGTTACACGCACATAACTTCTAAAAACATGGCTTACACACAAAGGATTTCAAAATTTTGGGTCGGGCCACGTTGTCATGTGTCGATACACTTTAAAAACCCCTCTCATAGTAATACGGATAATCTTTTCCACAATCATGTTTCATCAATTGCAATAGTCCCCATGCCATTTATACAATGAGTGACTTGTTGTAATTTAAATATATTGGCAGCACCATTCGTAAAATTAAAACAGTATTTTGAACATTTAGCAGATATAAAAAAAAAAAATTCAAATGTTTAGGTGTGCCAAGCATTTTTGACAAAATAAAGGTGATATTCACATTTTTAAGTTTTATGGCATGAATGGTACAAAACGCCTTACGGGGGGGTGATTTGGGCTCACAAATTGAGAGTGCGGAACGCATTGGGTCTTAAAATTTAAAAACCGAACTCCCCCTTGGGTCAATCTTGAAAATTTTCTTTTAATTAAACAATTTTTTATTATGTTTTTATTTATTGGCTGATTATACAGCTTTTTTTTGGGGTTGACCCTGCATTTTTGTCCCCCCTTCTTACTGTGATCATGGATGATTACTGTTCTGATTTTGGTTAGCAATCACTTTTTAAAATGCATTTTATTTTGTATTGTTTAACTTTTGGGGAAACGGCCTTACGCCCCCCGGGGAAACGCGTTGTTTTTTGTCCTGGGTTCTATTTTTTATTGGTTTTTTTCAAAGTTTTTTCATGGTCTATTACACAGTGGGTAGGAAAAATATTCAGACTCCCTTTTAAATTTTTCATCTTTGGGCACATGTATAAAAGGTTTTGGTCTAAAACTCACTTTTTTCCCCATAGAAAATATGGTAAAAAAAATGGGGTTTTAGACCCCAAAACAGTTTTTATACATGTGGGCCCCTTTTTTTATTTCAGCCCTTTGGTAAAACAAAAAAAATTAATTTTTTTGCCTTTTGTAACTTGCACCCATCTTGAAAGAGAAAAAAAGAAAATTTGATATTTTTGTAATTTTTTTAAAAAGAAAAATGAAATTTCAATGGTATAAGTATTCGATCTTTTGTGACCTATTTTTAAAAAACCCCGCTGTCCCTTTCCTTCTGATTCTCTTGAGATGGGTTTTACCTTCTTGGAGCCCCCCTGTGTTTAATTAAATGATTTGGGTTTGATTTGGAAGGCACCACCTGTTATTAAAGCCTACATGATGTAGAGCACATGATGTCTAAGGAATGCCCAAGGGGTCGAGAGATTGTACAAGGGACAGATCTGGCCAAGGTTAAAAAGAATTTCGCAGATCAAGGCTCCTAAGGACAGGGGCCTCCATAACCCTTAAATGGAAGAAGTTTTGGCGGTCAAAATTTCTTCGACCTGGCCGTCCAGCCAAACTAAGCAATCGTGGGAGAAGAGCCTTGGTGAGAGAGGTAAAGAAGAACCCAAGATCACTGTGGCTGAGCTCCAGAGATGCAGTAGGGAGATGGGAGAAAGTTCCACAAAGTCAACTATCACTGCAGCCCTCCACCAGTTGGGCTTTATGGCAGAGTGTGCCTCTCCTCAGTGCAAGATATACGAAAGCCCGTATGCAGTTTGCAAAAAAAACACATGAAGACTCCTCCCAGACTATGAGAAATAAGATTCTCCGGTCTGATGAGACGAAGATTGAACTTTTTGGTGTTACTTGTAAGCGGTCTGTGTGGAGAAAACCAGGCAAAGCTCATCACCTGTCCAATACAATCCCAACAGTGAAACATGGTGGTGGCAGCATCATGCTATGGGGGAGGGGGGTGGTTGAGCTGCAGGGACAGGAAAACTGGTTGCAACTGAAGGAAAGATAAATGCAGCCAAGTACAGAGATATCCTGGATGAAAACCTCTTCCAGAGTGCTCTAGACCTCAGACTGGGCCGAAAGTTCTTATTCCAGCAAGACAATGATCCTAAGCACACAGCTAAAATAACAAAGCAGTGGCTTCAGAACAACTCTGTGCCCATTCCTGACCAGCCCAGCCAGAGCCCTGACCTAAACCCAATTGAGCATCTCTGGAGAGACGTGAAAATGGCTGTCCACCAACGTTCACCATCCAACCTGAGGGAACTGGAGAGGATCTGCAAGGAAGAATGGCAGAGGATCCCAAATCCAGGTATGAAAAAACTTGTTGCATCATTCCCAAGAAAACTCATGACTGTACTAGCTCAAAAGGGGGCTTCTACTCAATACTGAGCAAAGGGTCTGAATACTTAAGACCATGTGATATTTCAGTTTTTCTTCGTTTAATAAATTTGCAAAAATATCTACATTTCTGTTTTTTTCTTTCAGGATGGGGGGAGGGGAGAGGGAGGGCAGAGTGTTCATTAATCAGCAAAAATAATGAACTTTTTGGATCTTACCGAATGGCTGCAATGAAACAAAGAGTGAAAAATGTAAAGGTGTCTGAATACTTTCCGTACCCACTGTATATTGTCTATGCATTATCCAAAACCTTGTGTATATTTGTACACTTGTATAAATTTACACTATCGAGAAGTTGACTTCATTTATTCCAATCACGTTGCCAAAATGTGGTGTTTGAGATCACAACTGAAGAGGAGCTTCCGTATTAGGCGAGGAGAAATGTGTCTAAACCACATAATAAATGTTATGGAAAGTATGTTCGCCAGTTTTTTGGCACAGTTTTATTAGTAAATCTACCCCATTGTCTACAAAAGTGATTAGGTCACATTCACATAAAAGTATAGTAATATAGCACAGAGGCTACATGATGCAATGTAGTAATAAGAGGAACAAAAAATCTTTTTTTCACATAGTGCAGTTTAAAAGAAAGAGAAAAAACACACACGCGATTCTCTACAGAGCCCACATTATTACCTGTAACCAGGGATGGTCGAGGGCTTCCTTCGTTGTCAATCTCTTCTCTGGATCAACAACCAGCAGCTTCTTAACGAGATCTAGTGCTTAAAACATAGAAATGTGGTACTTGTTATTCTAAATCTACAACAGTTACACAGAAAATGTTTCTTTGCCACTGGACAGAAGTCAGAGTGGATAGTACATTAAAAAATAAATACTATTATTATAATGCAGTACTATACCTGGCTGTGATACATGGTTCCAAGCAGCTGGAATAAAGTTGTAAAGTCCTTTTGTGATCTGGTCTTTTAGAGGCTTATTGCAGTTACTTTCGGAAAACGGTGGGTACCCACTAAGGCTGTAAAATGTAAACTGTGTCAGGGAGAGTTGTTCATACATAAAATGCATCTTTTCCTGTACACTGGAAAATAACGTTTATCAAGCACTGAACGGTCCCTAGTATCATTATTCAGTCGGATTTTAATATTTAGAATAGCATTTTAAAGAGGATGCTGGATGTCTGTTGGGTTATTTGAATATCCTTGTTGGTGCTTCCAATCTCCGTGCCTCCTCCTGCTGAGCTGGAATTTTTATGTATGTTTTACACTAATATTTTTAGTATACACTAATATTATTTAAAATAGCTTCTTAAAAATTTTGCACGAAAGAAAATGTTTTAATAGAGCAGCATTTGCGAAACAAGTCTTCTAGTACCCCCAAAAGGTCATGATCTGAGAATATCCTGCATTCACAAGCAGTTGTAATACAGGGTTAGATTTTAATTTTTTTTACCACAACGATTAGCTTTCATAAAGGAAGGTAAATGAAGACTATTAACAAACACACTGCTGTTTACATTTTACTTTGTTGAGGAGATCAAGAAGATTTTATCTACTGCTAGTGTACACAAGTTTCTCGTGGTTACCGTCCACCTTTCCCTACTTTCTCTCTTATCCGATTGCTCCAGCTGCCCTCTTCGACCATGGAAGTCACTGCCTGCCGAGTGTTATCGCTAACACAGGAGCTTGTTTATCTAAGTTAATGATAAGTTTTAACCCTTCTAGTTCTGTAGCTTTGTGCACTAAAGAGTCTAAATACCGTACTTACACTCATACCCCTGTAAAAGGAATAGCTAGGAACAGCAGAGCTGATATGCCAATCACTGCTATAGACGCGCCCACAGCATAACCCGGAAGTGCGAGTCTGAAGCTGGCTGTGGCTCTGTGAAACAGCATGGTGAGACGGGCCCTTTAAGTTATAATGCATGAATACACGTTAAAGGGGTTCTCTCATGTCAGACATTTCTGGCATATCAATAGATTATTATTGGGCAATGTTGGCATAAATTAACCCTACAACTAAATAAAATAATTTTTTGCAGTATGCAGCATTGCATCTCTAACCATTTTTTACACTTGTGACGTCACTAAATCATTTCTTTACATGTAAAAGTGTCTCTTTCTTTGAATTATATAATTACCAAATAAAGAGAATGACTCCTAAACTCCAGTAATCCACCGCTTTACTATATCCACCAGTGCCAGCTGTGTTCAACACCTCAGGAGCCAAGTAAGTGGGTGTCCCACACAAAGTCCTCATTAATGAGGTCTCGCCAAGAATTTTGGACTGCCCAAAATCCGTGATCTGTAAAAATCAATTACAGTGATTTCAATTAGATTTTAAGTTTGACTTTTCGACTTCAATTTGTGGATGATGTAGACCGGGGGGAGACAAATACTAGACTGTGATCAGAACATGGACTAGCAGATTTTAGCATTAGATCACCAGGATTTTCTCTTGGCTTCTAAACAAAAGTGGAAAGTGCCCAAACACTAAGCTCTTCTATGCAAAAGTTAATTTTGTACCAATTTGAGGGACATTCCTTCACTTCATACAGACATGTCTGACAACACTATTATAAATTTTCAAATATATTCCCCCGTCCAGGGACATCAAACATTTTACGAAAAAGGTTATAGTACCCACCTTTATACAACACTCTTCATTAGTTGAAGATAACAAAACATTTTCAAGTTTCAGATCACGATGTATAATCCCATTATCATGTAGATACTAAAAAGCAAGATATGTTTAATACCCCAATAAATAAGTCAACTACAGCAAAAAATTAAAAATAATGAATATACCACATTTTATTAAAACATAATTATTGTAATACAGTTTACAGAATTTAGTCTACACTCCAAATTAAAGTAAAGGACATGTTCTATCCTCATGGACAAACCATTTATGTAGTCCACAGGGATCATACGATTACCTTGATTACCTTGCTAAGTAAATCATGGTAAGCAGGTTGCTCTAGAGACCCGAAGCACTATTCTGTCACGCTGATATCAGCATGTTATGGGCAGGATCTTCAATAACTCCTATCATAGGTGTGTAGCCTTGCATGATGTAGCGACTGACTGCTCCTATTTAAGAAGTCAACAGAGGGATGGGCCTCACTCTGTCAACTCTTTGGTGCCCCCTTGACAATAATGTAAAAAATAAAATGTGGAATCCTCACCACAAGTCAATTTTTTGATTATTTCCACAGCATGTGAACGAGATTTGTCAAAATCTCATCAACTTCGCCTTTACTGCAACAGGCTTCATTTTTTCTGAGTTTTGTTTTTGCACCAAACTGTATACTGTGCAAACATACCCATAGGGTTAAGCAGCGCTTCAAGTCATACCCTGCAGATCGATATAAGGTCTTGGAAATTTTATATCCAACATCTACATATTATAATATATCTGCGTTAATACAATGTTCCTGCACTGTAATGCTATTGTGGGAAATCCTTATGTGTTTGTGTAAGTGAATGAATAGGTAGATGGCACGAGTAGACAATCAGTTTGGATTTCGGTGCTTTAAAACGTCAGCTGTGAGTTTTAATGGTGTATTTAATGCATACAAGAATAATGCAGAAAACCGCTACAATATCCAATATATGGGATATACAATATATGGGAAAAACATAAGAAACTAAGAAAGGTTTCTTTCGAAACGCGTCAGCTGTTTTTCCCATAAGCCGTTATTAGTTTATGCTCCTCCATGCATGGGTGTTTCATGGCTTACTTATACCTGTATTTTTTAATGAAGAATTAATAAAGCATCAAGATTTTTTTAAACTCCTCAGCGGTGGATATTGTAGCGGTTTTCTGCATTTTTCTTGCATGTCCACTGGGCGGTGGACGTAACTAGCTCTATCACACACGCGAGCACTATGTTTAAGAGGTGAGCGGACTTACATATATTTTTTCTATATATAATGCATACAACTTACATTATTCTGACTTTCTAAAACCATTGATCTGTTTTTATCAAGGGCCTATACTTTTAAGCAAATTTAAGCAAATTAAGCAAATATATTAGAGTATAAATAATTTATTGGGAATAACCAATTGTGCAAGAGATGTATGTTTTTGTTTCTACTTTATCTATTGTGAGTTTGTAGCAAACAGCAGTTATTTCTAGAAACTAGGTAATTGTAATCTAGAAACTGGAATAGTAAACAATCTACACTTGTGTCATGAGTAGAACAAGCTGGGTATACATTTTTTAAGCATTTTCAAGTAAGTAAAAACACCATCCAAAAAAAACTTGTACAGAAAAACAAAGATTATACATTGAAGCCAAAAAAAGAAACTGACAAAAAAATTGAAAAAACACTGCGTGTGAAGGAATTCTAGTTACAGTATAGTACAATTGCTTTTACAACACATATTACTGTATTGCAATACAATATGTTTGTGACAGTCTACACCCTGCCTCTAATGAAGGAAAGAAAAAGCCCACGGTCTTCTCTAGGTTACAAACCATGGTCAGGATTATTGGTACCAATTCCTGCTTTGTCTTAGCAGCACAGAAGCTTGCTTATGTCTCTTAGGCTAAGTTCACACGGCTAATTGCAGCGCGTACAGTACGCCCCGCAATTACGCCGGGTGTTCGGGAGCTCACATACTCCCGCGGTGCGGGGGAGGTCAGCAGCCCGCCAGCCCCATAGTACGTCAATACTTGCGGCATGTAAGCGCCGTGAATAAATGACATGTCAATTATCTCCCCGCGCCTACAATACGATCGTATTGTATACGTGGGGAGAGGAGGCGTAATCCACAGTTCTCTATGAGAACTGTGGATTACCGTAATGATTGGGGCGCATTTCGCTCGTATAAGAGTGCAGTACTCTCTCAATACATGCCGAAACACGACCCAAAATAAGCCGTGTGAACACAGCCTTAGGGGCCGTTTGCATGTCGTACTTGGATTCGATTTTGGATACATGTTGGATCCGAAGATCACTTCCAAAAACGCTGCCGTGAACGATTCCAACACGTATCCAACACACAGCTGCGTGTTTGGATGCGTGTTGGATGCAGCAGGATCACACCCTATAGATTTAAAATGGGCTCCTGCTGCATCTTTCGGACCAAGAATGGACATGTCCATTCTTGGAATGGATCCGAAAGACGGATCTGAAAGACGCAATGAGACCCACATTGGCGATCACTCGTGTGAACACCGATGCTTGTTTCATAGTAAAAGCAATGTAAATCACACTGCTATTTATTAGATATGTGTTCAGGTCCATTTGGGGTCTGACAGACAGATCTAAACATGCAGCTAAAAACGTATGTTCACACGGACTCAACACGCTGTGTGAACATACCCTTACTGACAAACCTTAAACCTTAACAGAGTTGTAGTCTTGTACGTCGTTGTTAAAACCTCTCTATTACCAATGCGCCTCTGACAGGCCCAGCCAGGAATAGCAGAGCTGATACAACAATCACTGCTGTAGGACCACCCACAGCCTAACCAGGAAGTGGGAGCCTGAACTTGGCTGTGAAATAGCCTGATAATAAAACCCCTTTCGGTGAAGAAATTAGGATTTTCTCTAATAAGATATATTACAAAGTGTCTTACCTTCGCTTTTACTATTTTGTAAAAAGTTGTTCATAATCAGAGGTAGACTTTAAGTGTAAAAAAGTTGTTAGCTTCATGTTTTATCAATACTCCGAGTGTTAACCATTTGTAGAAGCCTTCATTTATTTACAATGCTGATCACGCTAGATTATGCAGTGTGACGTTTGGATTTGATAGTAGTGGTAGCTTACCTGAACTGCAAGTAGAATCTGATAAAAATACAGTTTTACAGTTGACTCTCTGAGCCTGGATATTACTATCCTCTCAAATAATTCACCTCCTTCCATCCTGTAAAAAAAAAAAAACGGGTCACAGGTATATTCAGCTGATAAAGTCAAATATAAAAGTATGTATTTGGCTTAAAAAAAGGCTGGGACACTTGGTAACCCTTGTTTAATACTTGTTTGAAGTGCACTTGTCGTATTGGGAACCAGGTGGAGTTTTGGGAGCTATTCAACTGGTCAGGTAAGCAGGACATCTCTGCTGACAGTACTCACCATCTATCATAGCCATCTTAACAGCTCTGGGAGTTATTCATTTACACTGCAATTCCTTTCTCATTAATTGAGTAGGAGGATGCAGTGAGCAGCTGTTTTGTACTTAAAGGAGTTCTCTTCTTTGAATAATCGCTATGCTTAAGAATGGTCTACTGACAATCTGATTACAGAGTGTCCTCCTGCTGGGCCTTCCAGAAATCAGCGGTTATCTGTGAATAAACCTTGCAGTAAGTATTTCGTTTTCCTGCAGCAACAATGAACCATCTGTATAATACAAGACAAGTCCTCTACAAGGCACACTCTTTATAACCACTCTCCATTCTGGCCAACAAGTAAGGTTTCTGAACAAAGACCCACTCTTAAATTAGATTCACTAATAGGGTGCATGGAAAAGGGTTTTCTAAGTCTGAGAACCCCTTTAATGTGTGTATTTTAGCAATCGCTGCTTAAAATACATTTCTCTATTATCAGTGCATCATATAACTTCATCACATGGCATATGAATGCTAGGATATACCACTGTTTACTGATCAGTGAGGGATCAACTTCTAGGACTTTTCAGTGCTCCTATTAAAGAAAAATAGCTGTGTTCTTGGCCTCTCATTGCGCAGGCATCTACAATACAGCTTTAATGAAGCTATGCCGCAGCTCCCTGCAAAGCGGGTGGCTGGCAGCGACAATGTGCAGGGAATAAGTACCAGGGACTCTGGTCATTTTATTATTGTGATTTACAGGTCAGACCCTCACCGATCATAAAGTCATGCCATACCTTAGTGATATCACTAAGTCAATTGACATCCGACTCACTGAGCCTTGCAATGTGAACAGGATTAATGCGAACCACATTTGTCTGCATACAGCTGTTTCGGGTGTCTGCCCCTCATCCATGCAGAGTAGAGTACTGGTTAGCTAGGTGAGAGGCTCTAGGCATGGCTTATATTCTATTCTACTCTGCACAAATGAGGGGCAAACACCCTGGAACAGCTGCTTGCACATGAAAATCTGGTTGGCATGAATCCCATTCACATTGCTAGGCTCAGTGAGTTGAGGAATGCAACATCCAATATGTGTGGCTGCAGAGTCCTAGCTTTCCCATGAGCCTTTCTTTGTATTTTTCTCCCTAATGAAAAAGATTAACCCTTTCGATTCATGTGCACATACAAACTGTTGTGTGTATAAACATTAAAAAGCTTTAAATTAAAAAGCAACAATATTTTGTGTACTCACAGTTCAAGCACAATGTAAAAATAATCAGCCGAATCAATAAAGTTTTCAATCTTAATTATGCAAGGCTGTGCAAAGAAAAACAAATAGAAAATGTAGGAGTTAAAAAAACATTTTTACTGTTCATACATAGATCTTTATAAAGAGCCATGTGATACAATGTATACCATTTTATCTTGCACTGGTCTGGAGTTACAGTCTATATTATGGTGAAGAGTTGAGCTGACACTTCTGCACATTGGTTTGGGAAATGAGCAATAAGTTTGCCAGCAGTTACAATCCTAACATCTGCGGGGCTGTTGACATGTTTTGAGCTGCACATATACCTCTTATATGAGGTGACCTATACACTATAAAGGCGTGCAGCAGGATGATTTGCCCCGACAAGCACTAGAAAAGCTTAAACTAGAAAACAGGCTGCAGGGAGAGCTTGTGGTCACTGCTAATGTCTTATGAGGCAGATCCCTACCTATAGAAGATTTTTTGTGTGTGGTATTGATTATCTGACATGATAATGGTGCCTGATGATGTGAACCCATACTTGCCTCCAGCCAGTACTGCTAGACTCTCCAAACCACAGGAGCTGCTGTGTGCCCTCAAGCTAGAGATGCTTAGTGGATGTCTTCAGTGGATCACATATGTCTTGTAGCCCCTCTACTCTCCAAAACATCTTTTTTGGCCCTTGGTTAGGTTTCAGCCCGACTAAGATCCAGTAAACTGTCCACATATGGACAGTGATGTTACTACAGCAGCATGAACAGCCGCTAGACAGGCTGGGACTCCGTAAGGTCCTGGTAGCTTGTCACAGAGATCTGAAGCCATGCTGACTGCATTCCACAGCTGCTGGAGGAAGCATTGGAGAGGATCCATAAAGCAAACAGAACAACTGAGGTGGTCCTACAGATGCTCAGTTGGATTCAAATCTTGAAAATTAGAGGGCTATGGTACATCTTGGTCTTGCACTTCCAACCAATGTCGGACACTTCTAGCTGTTGGGATATATTGCATAGTCTTGCTGGAAGATCCTATCTGCCCCATGGAAGACAAATCAACATGTATAGTCGTATATACGTACGTAGCAAGAATGGAATTTATACCCAAATTGGTTGAGAGTGTCTTCGACATGGATGAGTGGTCCAGAAAATGCCACAAAAAAACATTCCCCAAACCATAATGCTGCCACCACTAGCTTGCGTTCTTCCATATTTCTCGCCAACATCCATCTGAGAAGAAGGCAACCTCTTGTCAATCAGCAGAGCTCAAACACCAACACTGCCATAAATATTGAATTCTTCCCTGCTGATGCAATTCTCTTAGCAGAGGTGCACTGCCCATCCATCTGATTCGGAGCCCAATACACAGTAGGGTTCGCTGAATTGTTGTTTTCGACACACATCTGGTAGCCCCCTGGTTCATTTTTGTGACAAGCTGTTCTACTGCAGCGGGTCAGTCCATCCTTGCGCACCTTTGCAGCTGACGTTCACTTCTCATTAGCACATGGTGCTCCTCAGTTTCCATGTTGCTTATTCACAATGCTGCAATCTGTCCATTTACTATAAACTTTCACCACAGCAGCAACTGTCCAGTTTCAGAAATCCTGCTCCCGTTGGCCAATAACCATCCTTTTTTTGCAAATCCCCGTTACCCATGACAGCAATGAGGGATAGGCATGCAGAAAGCCTATCACACACCCTATATACCCACCAAGCCAGCTCATGACACATGACTTCCTTTAAGAACTATGTGCTAAGTATAATTATAGTTTTTGGATGGACACTCTTTTGGCCTCTATTTGGCAATTAATATGTTTAACATGTACAGAATATCAGTAGCTTTCCCAGGATTCATACTAAGCATAAAAGAAACGTGAACATCCCATTAGCTACATTATACACATCATAGTGATAGGCCACAAGTTTTGATTTTGAGGATATGGGTGCTGACACCCCCACTGACTACTAAAACAAAAAGGGTAGACGTGCTCTACTGAGCACTGTGCATCTCCGTTTCTGCTGGGCTCTCCTCGGAAGATCAAACGCGCAGTGCATGGGTTTACAGAAAGTCTAAGGCCCCGTTCACACGGCTTATTTGCCGTCGGATTGGCGCCGTATTCCGCGCCGGATTTGCGCTTCACTACGGCGCCAATCCGTCGGCGTCGTTACGGTAAATCCACTGCTCTCATTGAGAACAGTGGAATCCGTCGCTCCTCCCCGCTCGCAAATCCGCGGGCGGGGAAAAGTGACATGCACATTATTTACGGCGCGGACGCGCCGTAAACAATGCATTGTCTATGGGCGGGGAGCGCGCCCCCGCCGCGCTCCGGCCCGCACCCGTCCCGCCCCCCTATTCACGCGGATTTTTGCGCTCAATACGCTCACAAATCCGTCGGCAATAAGCCGTGTGAACGGGGCCTAAGATGTTTGCTGAATACATATACTGCTTGATCAACTCTCTGAGAATAGGTAAGCAGAGCTGATCAGAAGCGAAGGAGCACAGCGCTCAGCAGCACTTCTGCCTCTATGCTTTTGTGATCTATGGAAAGATTAACACCCAGACACCACTGAACAAAACTTCTAACATGTCACGATGACTTGACAGAAATTTGTAAAAACGATACTCTAAGCCAAATGCTCACATTTTCTAAATTCTTAAATGCTTAACTTAAAAAAAGCTCATTATATGCACAATTATTTAAATACAGTTGAAAAACTTCTTGCCATAATTAAAAAGTTATGACAAAAAGAATTAAAGTGCTTTACCTACATGGTTTATTTTTTTTAGAATTTCAATTTCTGTGTCAACCAAGATGGACTGGTCCTGCAGAAAGAAAAAATATTAAGAAACACTTGCCAAGCAAAGAAAGAAACTTGGTGTACAAAGTTAAAGGGAACCTGTCATAGGTTATGTCCCCCTTTCTGAGGACAGCACAAGCTAATGTCAGACCTGTTGTTCCCAGCACTGTGTCCCTTATTCTGTAAGATGCTATATTTGCAGAGCATTTATCCCTCAAATCTTATTCATGAGCAGGTGTTAGCCCTGCCCACCAAAGGCTAGACACGCCCACTGACAGTTATTCACATGTTCCTACCTATTTAAAGTAATAGGTTTATCAGTTGAGGTTGGCGTGGTTAGC
This sequence comes from Phyllomedusa bahiana, assembly GCA_025379985.1. Classification (NCBI taxonomy): domain Eukaryota; kingdom Metazoa; phylum Chordata; class Amphibia; order Anura; family Hylidae; genus Phyllomedusa; species Phyllomedusa bahiana. The sequence goes on along the minus strand of JAODAL010012052.1, from coordinate 59,867 downwards.
CTCAGATGGGCGGGGCTTCAAAAAAACTGACTCTTTGAATGACTCTTCAAATTACTGTTCTAGCTGAAAACTGCAGATTTGAGCATTAAATACTCTGCAACTACAGCATCTTACAGAATAAGGGACACAACGCTGGAAACAGCAGGTCTGTCACTAGCTTGTGCTGTCCTCAACAGGGGGGGCATAATCTATGTGACAGGTTCTCTTTAACAGTAAAAACACCAGATAATTTCAGGTTACAGTTACAATAAAAAGTAATTGAACCCTTTGGAATTACCTACATTGATTACTAATAAGATGTGGAGTAACTGTATTTGCCTATACTGTGACTTATAAAACAACCTTGCTAAACTAACAACACAATCATATCGTTAATTTAACACACCGAGTAAACATCTACATAGCAGGAAGAATAAGAATAAGTCTCCAAGAGCAAGTTGGCATAAGGTTTACCAATTAAGGAGTTTGGAAGTATGGGTTTTACAGATGCTTTTCCCTTAAATAAAGACACACAAAGCCTGGTTACAGACAAATCTGTTCTCACAAAATACTGGTTAAAGGGGTTGTCTCACCATGCTGTTTCACAGAGCCACATCCAGCTTGACTCGCTCAGCAGTGATTGACATGTCTACTCTGCTGCTCCTAGCTGATTCTGTTGCCCTAACATGACTGCTGAAAGTTTATAAACTGTAGTGCACAAGGTTACAGAGCTCTATAGGGTTAAAGCTAGTCAGTAACTAATGTAGACAAAGTTCTGTCTTTCAAGATAAGATACACAGTAGGGAGTGAGGTCACCGACCACTGCTGCATTACTGATAGCAGAGAGACGTGGCAGATATCTAGAGATGCTTGTGTACAAAAGCAGGAGATCAGATCTGCTGCTAACTTTAAAGAGAAGCACAATCAGAACAGCAATGTATTTGGTAACAGTCTTTATTTACCTCCATATTTAAAGTTAATAAAGGAATACCTTTTCAATATGGACTATGCCTCGATAAAAACAAGGTTTCAGAAGACATTTTTTTTTTTTAAAATGCATGAAGTTGGAAAATACTACAAATATCAATCCATGATTAGACAAATTGTCTACAAATGTAGAAAATTGAGGACATTTGCTACTCTCTTGGCATTTTGTAAAGATCATGCCAAGAGTACAATGGGCATCCCTGAGGTGAGAAGCAACCCAAAGAAACCCAAAGAAAGCTGCTGTTGTCTAAAAAAAATCATTCTGACTCATTTCAAATTTGCGATCACCACAATACATCTGGTAAAATGTTCCATAGACAGGTAACACAAAGTGGAACGTTAAGAGTACAAATGCACAACACGCCATTTGAAGGAAAAACACTGCACACCAACACGCAAACCTTATCCCACCGGTGAAGCACTGTGGAGGAAGCATCATGGTTTGAGATTCTTTGCTGCCCCAAGATCTAAGCGCCTTGCAAACACTGAGGAAATATGGAATTTCACAGGGTTTCAAAACATTTTACAGGAGAACATAGGGAGAGAAATCTATGGGCTCAGGCTGAATAAATGATGGGTGATGCAACAAGACAATGAAGCACAGAAGTAAATCAACTAAAGGATAATTGAGGAAGAAAAAAAAGGGATTATCTGCAGCGGTCACAAGACATTGCCTTAGGTTACGGTTTGGAAGTGAAAGCTTTGCTGCACAAGATCGGACCACTGAGGGCTGGAAGAGAACAATGCAAATGCCTTTCTGAAAAAGAGGAGTGTGCATAGGTTAGTACTATTTTTTTTTTTTTTTTTTTTTTACACCACGTGCAGGTGGGAAAACCCTTCAACTCTATACATTCTGGAACACGTGGCCTAAATTTCTCAACATTATGCAAGCCCTATTAACCTACAATTAAATCATTTATTCAGTGTGTTTAGTGTTGAGCGATTACGTTGGCTATCAACATCGGTCGATGTAGCGATAGTCGGCCATCATCGACAAGATATTCGATGGTCAATAATAGATGATCGCCGATGACCATTAAAGTCTATGGGAGAGCAACAACACCTTCATTCTTACACCCAAACAGGGCTGGAGAAGCTGGAATTAAAATCCACAACAGTCAAATTGATATGTGCTACATCTTAGGCACAACACTTAGGTTATAAAAGCCACAGAAAAAAAAATCACAGACCATTCACTATCTCTGTCTTGTACCACAGCATGACCCTTAAACCTGCATCACCCACAAATTAAAAAGTGCCAGAAGGCAGTATTATTTGAACCATCATTTTACTTGAACTGGACATTGACTATCCCTGTCCTGGAACGCAGCATGAGCCCCAAACCTGCATGACCCCAGATTAAAAAGTGCCGGAAAAAGGAGTCTTTCAACCACCATTTAAGTTTCACTGGACATAGACTATCCCTGTCCTGAGCCACAGCATGAGCCCCAAACCTGCATGACCCCCACATTTCAAAAGTGCCGGAAAAAGGAGTCTTTCAACCACCATTTTAGTTTCACTGGACATATACTGTCCCTGTCCTGGGTAGCGCTTGCCCCTCCGTATGAATGCGGACCAATTGAGCTTCACTTGGAAATACTGGTGGTTAACGCTCCTGTTCCAGGTGCCCTTTTTCTTGGCATTCTTTTTCTCATTTTACTCAACGTGCTGGAGGAAATTGTCTCTGTACTTTGTTCTCTGTCCGTGCTCCATGTCCTCTGAATAACCTACATCTGGTCAAGTTTTCCTGTACCTCCCTTGTACAATTCAGAGGAATTTTTTTACCAGCTATTTTGTACATGCAAGTTTTTTAGTAGTTTAATTCTAGAAAACACATTTTTAAAATAGGATGGAATCCCACCATGTCTTTGTTTCTCTTTTTTTAATTGTATTAAATGGGTTGTCTCAATACAGGGATTGATAGCTATGTTAAAGATCTTGCAAAAACAAGTCATTTTGCAATATGTGTCCATTAACAGTGTCCTACCTATTCCTGTTTCTGACAGCACCATCACCCTTGAGCCACTTTGGACAATTGTGAAGAACAAATGTCTGTTAGAAACAACATTTTATTATAATAGGACCTGTAGTATAGCTGCATGTCACAGCAAAATGCCCCCAAAAATTCAAAGCATGACCCTTGAGCCACTTTGGACAATTGTGAAGAACAAATGTCTATTAGAAACATTTTTTAGAATAGGACCTGTAGTATTGCTGTATCTCACAGCAACATGACCCCAAAAAATTATAAATATGACTTCTCAGCCACTGTTAAAAATTGTGAGGGAGACATGCCACTTAGAAGCCACATTTCTGTTCCAAAGGACCATAATTATAGCTGTATCTCACAGCAACATGACCCCAAAACCATTGACAATGCGAAAACTCTAAAGATAAAGTGAGTAAATGGAATACGTGTTGTCATGATTCCTTGCTGTGTTTTACATTCTCCGCACAGCATACCTGCAAATTGTACTGTTGGGAAAAGAGAATAAAAATTGCAGAAAGAAATTTTATTTTTTTAAAAAAAAAAAAGTTTTCAAGAGGCCCAATTTTGTTTGAAGAGGAATGTAAAGAAACCCGGGGAAACCAATCGGGGGCCTCGGAAATTGGGGCCACAACACATAAAAGAGATCCATCCTGTTTCATCTTGATAAAAGTCAAACGATCCACATTATCTGGGGGAAACCCGGGGATGCGTTTGTTGAAATTTGACCCCTCCAGCATGCTGAAGGTCCGCTCAAAAGAGGGACGCGGGCTGCTGGGGGGAAAAAACACTCTAGGGCGTGGCTGTTTGGGGCCATTCGCCATTTTGGAAAACCAAGAAGTTTTTGGGCCCGGGGAAAAAAATTAAAAAAACATCGGTGTTAAAACCCCAAAACCCGGCCCAGGGATCTTTAAGCTAAATCTTGTGAAATTGGATGTGTCCCCTTGCATTGCAGGGTTTGATGAGGTTTTAAATTTTAAAGTTTTCCCCAGGGTCCCCCCAATTAGGTTTTCTGCCACCTTACCTGCTGCCACTAGGGCCCTATTGGAAATCTACTGCGCCCACGTCGCGGGATGTTGTTTTCCACCGTTACATTTGGGGAACGTGACAGACGCCGCAAAAAATATTCTCCCATTTTGATAAATTTCGGGAAAGTCCCCATTTTCCTGTTTTACCCCTCTTTTTGGGTTTGGGTGGAAGGAAAGTGCTGAGTTTTTTTTTTGTCCCGGGGGATCCGGGGAGGGTGCCCCCCAAAGAAACTGTTCTTTTTGATGGCCTTAATGGGGAGGATCATGTTGGAGGAAATGGAGCATCCAACATCATGTGAGAGTGGAGCCTTTGTTTTCCCCAACCTCCGGGTCAGGGGCAAACCCAAACTGATTTTCCTCATCTATCTCCCCCGCCTAAAAATTCGCGCCAACCTTTTTCCAAGGGGCAGGGCGCCCGGTAAACGCCCGGGGGCCCTGGGAAATTTCCCCCTTCTCCCCCGTTTCCCTTTCCGGCAAAAGCTTAAACCCACCCCCTAAACTTCCTGAGGTGATGCCCCCGAGAGCTGATCCCGCTGCCTTGCCTACCCCTGGCCCCCCGAACCACTCCCTAATGAAGCCCGATAAAATTTTGAAAACTGGGGGCCTTGTGGATTCGACGGGGGGAAAGGCTCCGTCCCCGAAACCCTGTGTCCGTCTCCCTCCGTCGCGGGGCGGGACCGGTTATTTCAGAGTGTCCAACGACCGTTCCAGAACTAAAAATTCACCAAAATGCTCATGCTGACAAGGGCATGGGCCCGCCCCTGACCATTTTCGTGCCTTTTTAAAACTGGCAAGGATGGTGCAGAGCACTTTCCCCTGCCCCCCCCTTTTGGGTGGCTCAACCCCCCGAGGTCCGCACCGCGCTTGTCAGGCCATTTTCCCATTTTCGTACTGTGTAATCCCTTTTGCGCTGCGCCAAATGCTGGACATGTGGGGGGTTTTAAATTTTCCAGCGTGTTGCCCCCCTTCAACAAGTAGGGTTTTTAAACCCGGGTTAGGCCGAGTAAATCTGGCAACGCAACCCCAGGGGGGGACCCAAGCAGGGGTGGGGAACGGGGGAAATTTAACGAACTTAAAATTCGAGCCTTCCCAGCGGGCGGTCCAGACCCGGGTAGCTCTTTTAGAAATTTTCTGGACCCCGGAAAGGTTCATGACATGTCCCAAAGGAAAGGATGTGCCGGGCCTACCGTTTCTTAAGGGCGGCCAGCAGATTTGGGCCCTTTTTTGCACACCCCCTTTTCCCGGGCAAAAGGGTTTTTGGGCACCCAGCCAGCCTGGGTTTTGGGTTGGGGAAAGAGCCCCCACAAGCTCCTGGGTGTGTGGGAGGGGTCTCCAAAAAAAATTAATTTAAACCCCCGGCCTTTTTTCTGGGGGCAGGGGGATGCCACCAGGGGACCTTGGGGGAAAAAACTCTCCCCACCATCCCTGGGGTTTTTTGAAGGGGTGCGCCCGAGTGGGGCCCCCAACCTTCCCCTCCAGAGACTTTCCCACCAGCTCCCCCATTTGGCTGTCACAGGGGATATAGGGGCCCTTTGGGCCCGGGTGCTTACAAATTCCTTTGGCCCGGGGGTTCAGGGGGACTTTTTCCGGCCACAAAAGCAAAACAAGGGCGCTTCAAATTTTAGATGACCGGGGCGGGCCGGGGCAGGGAGGGCTTTTCGGGCAAAAAAATTGCCTGCTGGGCATCTGGAAAGGGGGGCAGGGCAAAGGCCCCATAAACGTGGGGAAAACCCAATCGGGTTGTCCCCCAGACGGAAAAAGGCAACTTTTTCCAAAAGGAAAAAAAGGGCCTTTGGGCAATGCCGAATCGGGCCCTTTTGGAGGGTTTTGGGGTTTAAAAGTGTTTTTTCTGCTCCCAAAAACCTTTGGAAGCCCGGGAAGGCTGGCTGCTAGATTTCCCCCGCTTTTTCGGCGTGCAGGCGAAAAACGGGCCGGAAGGAGGGGGGGGTGGGAGGGGTCTCGGGTGGTCCCGGGGCGACGGGGGGGTGAAGCGGGGGGTGACCCCTGTTTCATGATTTGAGAGAAAAGGGGCCGGAAGGAACGCTTGGGTGGGGGCGGGGGAGGAGGTGGAAAACAAAAGGGTGTAAACAGGGGTTGGGGGCCCAAAACGGTTTCCCTTTTTTTGGCCAATTTTTTGCCCCAAATTTAAAAATCATGCTTTTTGGGGTGCTGTGACTAGAAATGTTGGTGGGGGGTTAAACCCCCCCCAAATTTCTTGCCTCTACTTATGCTTTAGGGGCAAGGGGGAAATAGAAAATCCCCTGGGTAAATTTCAAGGTTTGCCAAAAAAGGGCCCAGGTTTGAGAGGTCCTGGAAACCCTTTTTTACGGCGGTAAGCGAAAGGGGGGGTTTTGCGCTGACCGTGGCTGGTTTTTAATCTATCAGCGGACTTCTGCGACCGCCCTCTCCCTTTTGAGGCGGAACCCGGTTTTCTGACACTACCCCATCCCTTCCCCCCTCGTCCAAAGGGTGAAAACGGGTCGCCAAAGGCAAATTCTGCTGAAAAGGGGCCACGTTGGATCCGCCAAAGTGATCATCATCATCAACACAGGGGGGTTCGTCGTCTGACATTTTGCATCCAGGAGGGTGCGGGTTACAAGTAAGAGGGACTGCAAGGGGGTTGCCAAACCGGGCCCCGGGGTTTTTGCCGATTGACCGGCTTCCTTTCCTCCTCTGATGGCAATCCCGTAATTGGGCCCTCAGAGCAGAGAAAATCATCCTCTTTGGTCTCTTGATCTTTTAACATGGGCCCTTTTGACCCCAACCGCATTTTGTATCAAAAGGGGGCTTCCAAGAAAAAAGGATTATCCCCGGGGGGGGGTTAAAACGAGTATGGGCATTTGGGTGCTTATGTTGGCGGGTTCTGAAAAAAAACACATTTGTGGGCCCGGGGCTGGGAGGACGAGGGGGTAAGAAATGGCCTTTGGGTGCAGGTTGCATTAACCATGAAGGACAGATTGCCGACGCTGTTTGTTTTCTGAGATTCCCCAAAAGGGGCCCCGACCCAGCGATGACCAGGCGACGGGCCCCCCAACTGACGATCCCGGGTGGGGATGCGTGTTGTCGCCAAAACCCTTTTGGGGGGCACCTTTTCTCGTACCTCTACCTCCATGTCCCACCCCTCCTTTGGCCCCGCTTTCCCTTGGGAATTTCACTTTCCCTGTTTAAAAATATAAAAAAAATTTTAGAAGGTATGGAAGAGTTTTTGGGGAAAAACTCTTATTTAAAAACCCGGCCCAAAACACAGCTATTTTCAAAATCCCTCAAATCAAAACAAAATTGCTGGATTCAGATTTTTTAAATGCAAATAGATCAACAAAGCGGGGCCCCGCCAAAATGAAAAAAAACGTATCTTGAAAAGTAAATTCGGATAATACAAGGGATTTTTTTGGGACCCTTTAAAATTCACCTGTGGGATTTCAAAATTGCTGATTCAATTTAAGTGAAAGGTGCCTAATGAAAAAAGCGAAGGACCCAAAAAGGTGAAAAAACACGTATCTGAAAGTTTTCCCGGTAATAAAAGGAATTTTGGCCCCTATAAACCCTGTGCTGCAAAAAATTGCTGGTTTTTATTTTAACTGCAAGGGGGCCCTATATCAACAAAGTTTGGAATGGCAAAATTGAAAAGAACACCTATCTGAAAAATTTTTTCTTTTTAAATTTAAAATGGAGTTTGCAACCCAACAAAAAAGACCGCAGTTACTAGAAAAGATGTGTATCCTAAAAATAAGTTCAGGTGCCAATAAAACCAGGGAAAAATTTCAATAGAAAAATGTTAATAATAAAGGGGAAATTTCATGCAATGTCTAAAAAAAAAAAAAAAAAAAAACTAAAAAAAAAAAAATTCCCTTTGGGAACTATAACCATTTTTCTTTATAAGCTTTGCTGTGTTCGCCCGCGCCACCCCCCCCCCCCCCCGCTTCCCCCCGGACTTTACAGGCGGGAGAAATGCCCTTTAAATTTTTCTACCCAACTAAATTTAAAAACTTCCAAAACTCGATCTAACTAAGTTGTAAGGAAATCACGCTAACAAATAAAGCTTTCTCTGGAAAAATAGGCTAGCGCCGTTCCCCAAATGCTATGAGGGCGCTGAGAGGGCACGATCAGAACAGGGAAAGGGGTGTTTTTTTAAAGCGAGGCAATGGGATTTTTTCCCGCCAATCGCAAACCCTACACTCCCAGCATGACTCGCACAAAATCTCACCCTGCTTTTATTTGAAAACGATTTGCTGGGCCCCCAAAATGACAGGGAACGCCGATTTTAATGATGAAGCACAGATTTTTTAAAACCAAAAAACCCATGAACTAAAAATTTTTGATTTAAAAAAAAACTGTGCCGATTTTTAACTTTTTTCCGATAATTTTAAACGTCACCCCAAAGTGTGGGTTTTAAAAAGCACACAAGCACACCTAAAAAAATTAGGGTTTTCTTAAAATTTTGGTCATTTGTTATTTATTATTAATCCCAAAGCTTAAAATTCCCGGTTTAAATTTCAAAGGGTTTACTTAATTGTTCTTGCAACTGTACATGCAGCCGATGAAAATCTATGTAAAAGGGAGGAGGAGAATCCTCTCGCTGTATTGAGTATGGGAGATACCATAGCAGCCAGTCTCCACCCATTCTGGTAAAACTGACAATTGCCTGCAAGAGGAACAATTGGTGAAAAGTGACAGAAATACTGCTATTCCTCATGTAAACACATGACAGCTTATTGTGAAGTTCAAATGAAACTATAAAAAACAAACAAAAAAAAAAAAACATTAAATACAAATGTCCATCCAAACCTCGTCTCGTGCTTGCAGAGGTAGGTATGGTTTGTTCCCATTTATGAACAGATAACCCTTGTTTATCTTGTTGGCTATGGCATACAATGAGCTATCTACAGAAACAGAAAAAGCAAAAGTAAAAAGTTCCCATTCCAGCCTATGGCTGCTGCTGATTGTTACCAACTAGCACACTTTTTATTACTGTTTTATATTTGATATGATATGATTTGTACTGAATTGAAAAACCTTGCAGAAAACATGAATAGCACAGGACATTTTCAGAATACCAAATCCGGAATTGCAACAATAAATTTGTATGAAAAGGACAATTGGCCTAAAGTCGGACACATCTTCCTCTATACATGGATAAACAATAAAGGAGGTAAACACTAGAAAGGAAAGATTTGAAATAAGAAAACAAAATAGCCTCAAACATTAGCTTTATACAATATACTAGAAAAATCATACCTTGATCATGTCTTATATCATGTAGTCCTGTTACACCCAATTTTCTTAACTTATAATTAGCTTTGTTTCTATTTTTTGTGAAATTACATATTGAGTATTGGTTTTAAGGGTATTATTTTTGTATGTGGGAGTTGTTCTCTCCATTTATAGATTTATTATATTGTCGCATACTCTGAATGTTAGGATACAGTGGGACTATTAATTTACTTTCTTTCTGTTCTGGGCTATTTTCGTGTTTTTTTTTTTTTTTTAAATTGGCTCAAAGTTGTTGTTTTTTAATTTGTGTTTATGGCTGTTGCGCTTCTTTCCATTTTCTCTTTCTGTTGTTAAAAATTTAGCCTATGCGACATAAAAGACAGCAACCATACAAAATCCAGAGTCGACGACAGCATCGCATTGTTTATTTAAAAAATCCCATTACAAAAAGTAGCATTGTTTAAACCCTGTCTTTGTCAAGCATGTATAAAGTACCAGAGACAGCAACATCACACTTATCTACTCCAAATCAATACAGTCTGCCTTAATTTTATGAACCAATATTAAGTTTCTCATTTAAAGCGTACAAGTTTCCAAAATGCTCCAAAATGCTCAGTTAGGGTATGTTCACCCAGCGAAAATTGCATCCAAAAACACTGTCGATCAGATCCAAAATGCATCCAACACACAGCTGCGTGTTTGGATATGTGTTGGATGCAGCAGGATCGCACCCTATAGTTTTAAATAGGGCTCCTGCTGCGTCTTTCAGACCAAGAATTAACATGTCAAAGACGCATCTGAAAGACGCAAGTAAACACGCATCGGCGATCACTCGCCTGAACACTGATGCGTGTTTTACATTGAAAGCAATGTAGATCACACTGTGATTTGCTAGATGCGTATTTGGGTCTGCAAGACGGCTCCCAACACGCATCTAATAACGTGTACACACGGAAAGAACACGCTTTGTGTAAATACCTTCACAAAGTTTTGCACAAATCACATTAAAATGATCAACCTTTAGCAGCACATGATGCCATTGAGTTACACTAAACAGTAGAAGTGCAGAATCATTACCCCTTCCCAATACAGGGATTTTTGTTCATATTTTTCTCCTCCATGCCTTCTAAGAACCATAACCTTTTGTATTTTTCCATCTACATGGCAGTATGAGGACTTGTTTTTTTTTTGCAGGATAAGTAGTACTTCTTAATGATACCATTTACTAGACTGGGAAACAAAACGAAAACAAAAAATTCTTTGTGGGGCAGTGAGGGGGAAAAAATTCAACCATTTTTTTTGGGGAGGAGGAAGGAAGAGAAAAAAGGGCTTTATAATTTTTGCAGGTGGGTTCATGGAATGCTCTGTGTGGTATAAATTACATTTTAATTACATTCAAAATTTCAATTGACGTTACTATCCTGAGAACATGGCGCACAAGCCAGTGAACCGATAGCTGCATGTAAATAGTAATATTCCAGCAAAATCCAATACAGTATAGAATGAATCTGCGGCAATCACCACATACTTTCGTCAGCTTTATTTATTTATTTAGGAATACATGCACATACACTGGTGGCTGGAGTAGACACAGCAAACAAATGGCTTCTCGGCGCATCTATGGGAGCCGACACGAGCGTTTTAGAAGTGCGCAAAGACCAGCGCGTATTTCTAAAACACCCAGGGTGTAATAGTGCGCACAGTATGTGCTGCTATACGCCAAAAAAACCCACTGTGTGTACATACTCTTACAGACAATGATGTTTCATTTTATCATTGTTTTTATTTCTAAGATAGGGAAAAGGGCATTTTGAACTTTTAATTTTTTTTTATTTTTAAGTTTTTAAACATGTTTAACATATTAAACTTGTACTTTTATTCACCCTGGAGAAAGCCAGCACTTATACACTATTCTGCACATTGCAGATTAACATAAAATTCTGGCTCTCTTATTACACCCTACCTGCGGGCGATCAGGGGGCAGAAAGGAGCACCACACTGTTTTAGATAATGCAGTCGTATTACCCTGGGCATCTAAATAGTTAAATCCGTGCGCAATTATATAACATGTCAGTAAGGGTTTAGAGATGAGGCCTAGTGATTTGTTGCCTATTAGTTGTGCTACAGGGAAATTAAACACTTACTGCCAGTTGATCCTACAAATTAGTCAAAAGGGTTTGTCCAAATGTTTTTTTTTTTTTTAAATTAGTTTGACGGGTTCTTTCAACATAACGTTATACTCGCCTTTCCCCTTCATTCCAGCGATGCATCGTCCTTACCAGTCGTAGTTTGTCTTCTTCTGGAGAGCATGTCATCACTGCAGCGATCACGTACCTTTTAGTTACATCGCCTTTCTAAAGTTAAAGTGGTTGTCTCACTTCAAGGTCAAGTCACTTTGCAATATATGTTCAATAACAGTGTCCTACCTATTCTGAGATATCCCCTCTTGTAAAGCCTGCATCAGCTCCTCAGGTCGCTATAGCTACAGACCTGTTTAATCTCTTATGATAGGCCGTCAGCACTGGTTGCTATAGCTACAGACCTGGCTTCTACTGCAGTCTAGTAGCAGCCAGTAAACACACCCGTGAATTCAAAATAAAACGAAAAAAAAACCAGGACTGAGGTAAGCTGAATCAATGTAGTGGGACAACCCCTTTAATAGCTCAGAATGATGATGTAACCGAGTGGCACATGACCGTTGCAGCCCATGAGTGGTGACATGCCCATTCGGAAGACAGACAGACTTAAAGGGGTTGTCTCGCTACAAAGATTAGCTTTCAAATTGTAGGGAACACAAAATAAAGTCATTTTCCAAATATATTGCTTTGTTCATCTGTTTTTGTTAATGAGATACAAGTGAATTAATCACCTCCCTGGCTATTTCTGTTCCCTCAGTGACCGACCTGTGTACATCTCTCCCCCCCTGCTGTTTGTTCTATGTGATAGCAGTGAGTGACTCATCATACAGGTCCTGGCAGTTCTGTGCTGGCCAGCAGTAAAAAGCTTGATTTATCTAAAGTAAACAGCGCTAATTAGGGCTTTTGTTTGAGGGATCAGATAAAAACTCCTGCTAGTAGTTTCAGAGAAGCTTCTGAGCTAATCTAAACTAATAAGCAACTGAAAACACAGAGTTGAATACACCACAGAGCTGTATGCAAATTACAGTCAGTCTGACCAGGAAGTGACAGAGTATTTCATTCATGTATCCTATGAAACTCTGTAGGGAGACAACTCTTTTAAGACTGGCAGCAGGTGAGGACGATGCAGCACTGGAATATAAGTGAGAGGAGAGACGGGTATAAAGTTAAAGGGGTTAATCCACATTGCAAAGTCCCATGTGGAGGCCAGCTTGTAGCTCGCTAAAAGCCGCCTTCTGAGAACGGGGGAAACGGCTGCACTTGTGCAGTTCTCGCCTATAGCAGCTCGGAATATAGATTGGCTATATTCGTAACTCCAATAGACATGAATGGGAAAAGCTACACAAGCATGGTCCTCTCCTCATTCATTGAGGTCCTAGGTCCTCCACAGAGGACTAAGCATAATTGGGCTCTTGACAACCCCTTTACTCTATGGGGCTTGCAGCAGAGGGCAAATTTTTAATCAGTTTATTGTCAAAGGACCCTTTTAACAAATTCAAATTGTCCAAAGCAGAAGACCCCTGAAATTGGTCCAACAAGCCATGTATGTGTAGAAGACTCATATCTCTTAAGTCAGGATGTGAACAAAGTAAATTTAAAAAAATGCACTTTTTGGCTATTTGTAAAATGTTTAGAACCAAAATATCAGGACAGATTTATAAGTGTATGTTCACACGGCGTAATTACGTTGTATACTTTTGAGAGTTTGTAATTTCAAAGTGCAAATGCAGCACTCTGTACCAAGGCAGTTTTTTGTATCTCACTTCTTTTCACACATGTACAATATGCGTCGAGAAATACAGGAGAAAAAATCATTGCTGTCTGAATGACGACAATAATTTCACATTGGGCATTATTTCCAGTGTATTTGGCCAAGTATTTCAGTGCAAAATACGCCGTCTGAACATACCCCAAGAATACTTCTGCCAGTACAAGGTTGAAGTAACGTAGCTTATACCATTTTCTCTTCCTACTACATTTGGCTGAATGATTAAGGGGGTATTCCAACACTAAAAAATTAGCCCATCAGAGCATGATAAACAATAGAAGGAAAGAAGAAAACTTACCTGCTAAACTCTCCTGTTCAATTGCTGCGACCGTCCCGGTGACCCCAGCAGAATACTTTCCTGTTCATTCTTCACGTGCAGCTGCAGCCAATCACAGGCCGCAGCAGTCACGTGTGGTATATACAGCATGTGACCACTGCGGCCAGCGAACGGAGCAGCGGGCATGTGAAGAATGAACAGGGAAATCATCTGCCGGGGTCTACGGGACAGCCGCAGCAATAGAACATGAGGGTTTTCCTCAATTTTTTATCATACTCCGACATACTTATGACCATTTTTTTGTGTCACCTTTTACATCTGATCTAAAATTAAAATGTATGTGTACTGGATAAAAATTTTTTTACAAGTTATACCTAAAAGTGCTATTGAATTACTTGTCTCCTCTTTACGGGAGGCTTTGCTATGGATAGTCTGTCCTAAATACCGGATGAAAAAATACAAGTATTGAAAAGTAATATAACTCCAAGTTTTCTGCTGAAAAGCTTACTTACGATGTGTGAGGAACTTAAAGAAAATTTTCTTTTACTTATAATCTTCACAGCAACCTTCCTGCATGTTGATTTTTCAAAGGCCAGTTTGACTTCTCCACAAGCTCCACTGCAGTAACAGAAGAATGGTTCAGAGAAATGTATTAAATTCAGAAGACCAGCACTATGCACGTCCTTTTTCCCACCACTAGCAGCTGTTTGGATCGGAAAACTGATCTTCAAAATACTCTAAAAAGGGGTCAGTCTGAGATTCAACTCATAACCAACCCAGAATAAGGAAGTGAACGGTGCATGAGTGGGTATGTCAAGCGAATATCACATGAATGCTTAAGCTGTGGAATGGTGGTCACACCTCGACTGCAGAATAAGAAGTAGAGACCAAGGGACATTGCTGATAGATTCAGTGCTGAAACAGCATTGTATATAAAGGTGTATATTTTATTAGCAAATGTAGCCTATTTTGAATGTTCTATTTTAAGGCTGGGTTCACATGGTGTTTTTTTATGCATATTTTTGGACTGAGCAAGATTGTGGACAATATCCCTAACCACCGCAGATTTTTATAACATTTATCATGAAATAAGCATATTGTATATTGCTGAAAATAATGTTGGAAAATCATAATGATGGCTGATGTAAGAAGCTAATATAAACACGGTTTAACCTGTTGGTGTGAGAGAAATTAATGAAAGGTTGATACGGATATAAATGTTAAGATTCAGTACTGAACAGCATTGTATATAAAAGTGTGTATTTTATTAGCATATGTAGCCTATTTTGAATGTTCTACTGCAAGGCTGGGTTAACATGGTGTTTTTTTGATGCATATTTTGCACCAATATTTGTAGGCCAAGACCAAGAACGAAACCAAGAAAGAAAAAGTATCATGGAGAGGCTTATTTTTCTTCTGTTTTTATTACTTATTGCTTCTTTTGCCTCACAAATACTGCTTCAAAATATACATAAACACCAGCCTGAGACAGACAACCGCTCTCAGTAGCCAGGATCACAGTTAGGGTAAGTTCACACGGCTTATTATGGGGCACATTTCGCCGTGTATTTCGTGCCGTACTGCGCTCTAATACGAGCGAGATGCGAGAACTATGGATTAAGCCTCCTCTCCCCACTCGTACAATACGACCGCATTCTACGCGCGGGGAGATAAGTGACATGTCACACCGCATCGCGGGAGTAAGCGTCGATCAGTGTGTGCTCCTGAACACCCGGCGTAATTGTGGGGCGTACTGTACGCCCCGCAATTACGCCGTGTGAATACACCCTTATACCCAATTCCAGCAGAAATTAACAGCATTTGCTGCCTATGGCATTCATATTTATCAACTGCAATACTGCAGAATAAGATTTTCTGAAAAGACTACATAACATATATTTAAAAATAAAAAAAAAAAAAAAAAAAAAAAAAGCTCACTAACATAGCTTACATAATAATGAGCCCGCTCAGCTTCGCTACAGAGTAGAAATTAATATTTAAAAAGAAAACCCAAAATGCACACATGCACACTACACTACCTCTAATAGAAACTAGCACGGGAGAGTACGTTATATGTTACTGACCTTCCAATAGTTTTTGACATGATATACTGGTCTCTAAACTCTGCTGGATAAATAGACTGGTCGTCTGCCAACAAATCTGAAAATACAAAAACTGAAAAAGAAATAGGTTTTTATAAAGGGAGTCAGGACATTATCCGTTGTATTACAGATATGACAGGTAACAAACAGACTGCACCTACTGACCGACAATGTGGTTCATCTGGATTTCTGCAAGTTTGACAGTTTAATTGTTGGTGCATGTAGGTACCTTTAACTGCGACACATGGGCAAGCACAATGGCTCAGAGGTAAGCACTGCAGTACTGGGTTAAAAATCCGAAGGACTACATCTGCATAGAGTTTATACTCTCTCTCAATGTTTGTATAGGTTTCTTCCAGTTATTTGGATTTCTTCCTACGCTCCAAAAACAGACATATCCATATCTGCGTCGGAGGTTTGAATTTCCGTCACAGAGGTGTAAACAGGTCAGTTTACCAACGGACACGAACGTTGCCAATGAACCCCATTAACTACCATTGGGTCTGTCAGGATTCTGATGTCTTAACTAAAAAAAAAAAAAAAAAAAAAAAATAGTAAAGCTTGCTGCGCTATATTTTCTGTCATCCCTGACAGAACTTGTGATGGAGGTTCCAAACTGAACCTCTGATGCAGATGTGTATGTGCACTGGATGTGGAATTTAGACTGAAGGGACTCACAACGTGAGCGTTGACTAGCTGCACTGCGGAATATGTCATATAGAGGACTAAAATAAATGGTGTGTACAGAGATGAACAGAAGTAGCAGTGTTACAACTGAAAGCACTATAACGCCTTTGCTTACATTAACATTATGGCTTCGGTTTTAACATTATTTATCAAAGATATGACATTATGATTAGTTTGATGCATTATACATACGATTTCCAATACCAGTAGCATTCTATCAACTATAGAAACTATCAAAGGGGACAAAGGAATTTTTGAAAAAGCATTTCTGCTACCTAGGATACATGAAAAATTTTGAGGTTCTTAGTTCACATTTTTTGATCAAAACTGCTTAAGCCCACCTCCGAAACTTCAACGGGACCTCAAAGGTGGGCTTAAAGGGGTTGTCTCACTACAAGGATTGCTTTTTATGTTAAAGATCTTGCAAAAACAAGTCACTTTGCAATATATGTCCATTAACAGTGTCCTTACCTATTCTGAGATATCCCCTCTCGTTAAGCCTGCTTTAGCTCCTCAGGTCGCTATAGCTACAGACCTCTTAACTCTCTCCTGATAGGCTGCCAGCACTGGTCGATATAGCTACAGACCTGGCTTCTACTGCAGCCTAGTAGAAGCCAGTAAACATGCCCCTGAATTCAAAATGAAACCAAGAAAACAGGACTGAGGTAAGATGAATCAATGTAGTGAGACAACCCCTTTAAGCAGTTTTGATCAGAAATGTGAACGAAGAACCTCAAAATGTTTCATGTATCCTAGGTAGCAGAAATGCTTTTTTCAAAAATTCCTATGTCCCCTTTGATAGTTTCTTTAGTCGATAGTGTGCATGTATGTTGCTGCCACACCAGTGTGCACCTATGCTCATTTTTTTCCAAAAAGTTTTTTGAGGTGCAAAACCATATATTGTTTCTAGTTTGATGCCTCAAGTCATTAATGCCAGGTTCACTTCTGCGTTGGAGATTCCGTTCGAAGCCTCTGTGACAGAGGTGCTGCCATGTCTGTAACACAACTGGCACCAACGGACTCAATTGACTGCAATGGGGTTTGTCGGGTTTCCGTCATTATATGGAAAAAATAGCACACAATTTTTTGACAGAATCTGCAATGAAGGCTGTGACTGGAACCGTCAAAGCAGGCGCGAGGCTAGCCTAACTGCTAAATCCCCTCCATCAAACCTATAGTCCATCCTCTAGGTTTTTGATTTTGTCTTAATCTACTTTAGACTAGCACAACTTTCTAAGTTATGCCGACTGTAAAAACAAAAAATCACTAATAGAAGTTAACAGAGATTAAACTAGTACTGAGCCGCCTAAGTTCCACTTAACTTTCACAAATGTTTACATTGTGGTAATATTGGACAGATTTTGGACCTACTGTAGATGCAGGTTAATCAAGTACTAGAACATGTACTTAATATGTGCTAGACAGAAGAAAAGGCTTATGGGAAGTTTATTTATACTGAATACTATAAAAATAGGTATACCCTTACTGAAGCCTGCACTGCTGCATCTTCCTCAAACCTGCATTTAGTATTTGCTCTTTTAAAACAGAGAGAGACTTCATAAGTAAAAGGTGCTAAAATTATAATGCAAAATTGCACAAAACAAGATTTGAGTAAATGGCACATACAGAATTTGAGTTATTTGTACTCCAGCAATACAGTAACATTAGGAAAACTTGACCCCTAACCACCATCATCTCCAATATACACAAAGCCTTAGCCCTACACATCAGCCATAGGAAAAAAGTGTATACTGTAAACTGCTGCTCAGGACATATACCGTTAAGAAAGAGTGTGAAACTGGAGGGGTTAATGGACCATTTCAGATAAACGGATACTGTGATAGGCTGGCGTCACAAGTGTACCAGCATCATAAGAACTGTGTTGTGTCAGGATATGTGCGCGTATTTTCATGTACAAACTGCCCGCTAGGTGCAGGGCATAAGGGGAGGGTGCATGGCAGAGGGATTCAATGAAATACAAGAGAGAATCCTTACACCACACACTGTCCCTCAGGCCTTAAACCAGGCATAACAGTAGCAGTTCTAGCATTTAAATATATTTGTGTCCCGGGTAAGTCACATACAAAGTAGCCAAAGTACTGAGAAATTCGCTGCTGCTGGCTGAGTTTTTGGGTTGTTTTCTATTAAAGTCTACGTGAGACTTTATTGCCCTCCTGGATCCTGACGTCTGCATTAATGTGCCCAATCCTGTCTATGACCACCAAAGCAGTATGCAAAATGTCAGGAACATTGGCAGTTAAAAAGAAAATTGCTCCAAAGGGAGGCCTTTTGGATACATCGCCTCGATGCGATGGCTCCGAAAGGCATCAATGAGGCATTTGGTCTCAAAGCTTTTTTGTAATGATTTTAAATGTCTTGATGTTTATCTATGTGTTTTTATGTTTGCTGTAGGATAGATATGTGCTCATGACCGGCCTTATATATATCATGTCTTGGCTGGAGGACGTATGCTTGAGAAAGGGGAGGAGCCTCCCTGAAACGTCGCTACGTGCTACGTGCACTGATTCTCTGCCCGGTCTCCTGGCGTCTCGCTGCTAAGTTCCTGCTGGAGCTACGAAGAGGAATACCCATGAATTATGGACTGAATGGTTTCGTACCACATCATAACCTTAAGTACCCGTCTTCCATTATATATTAGAGATGTTTGGGCTTGATTGCTATTTTTTATATCGATTTATTAAAATTATTTAGTTTTACTTCTACGGCCCTTTATTGAAAAGTGAAGATTGCGTTAAGTGCTTGGGTTGGAGGCCTGCACTGGGAGCCGTAATAGACGGAGGTACGCTACATATGTGGCAGCTTGTATATAGAAATTGCTACTTTACTTACTCCGCAGCCACGAGACACATATTATTGTGGAAAATAGAAAAGACATTGCAATATGTCGTTTGAAGAGATAGCCAAACAAACGGAGAACCGGGCAGATCTATTTTGTTTTACAGAAGCTGAGAAACAGAATATCTTGAGACACGCTGAAGCAGCGGGGCTTGGCTTAGAAAAAACCAGCCATGAAACTGCGGTTAATTATCCACGCCGGCTGGAACAATTAAAGAAAAAGGAAGCCAGCTTAAGCTCACATGCTAGTGTGCTAACTGAATACATCAAAGCGACTAGAATCCCTCGTGGACTTCGGAGCACTTTACAGCCAATTTTGCTACCTGACGATGCACAATACAGGGAAAAGTGGTACGCACTGAGTAATAATTACTCGATCGATCTTATGTACCTGACGATACAACACTTGCAGATTGCAATGACGAATATCCACACAGATATTAAAAAGCTTGATGAAGAGTTTAAAAACAACTGTGCTGGTGACATATATAAACATGCACATACTGAAATAGATATAGCGGTGGATAAATTAAAGATAACATTATTGCAAAATAAACTCAAAAAATTCGAAAGGGATACCAAAGACTATGTGCTTAATCGCGTTTATACCTGGTCTGATGAGAGGAAGTTTGTTCGTGCGCGTAATAGAAGACAGCATGATATATCTAACAGCCTGTCTTCTGGTCTGGATGAAATGTCTGATGGCTCTAATACGGGTCCTGTTCAAAGAAGGAATTTCCAACGAAAAATTTTTTTAGGGGATCAACGACCCATCGAAAGAGGGGCTGTAGCAGCTCCAGAAAGAATCGACAAGGGCACTACAGAAACAAGGAGAGGGACTCGGAACCGCAAACAAATATATCCTCGGTAATCTGCAACATCTCGTCAAAATCACTGACAGAAGAACAAACGTCTGCGATAGAAAAAGGACTTAATTTTGTTCCTCATCAAGACATTAGACTTTTCGATTTTGTTGTGGATTTTTATAAGTTTTGCAGGGGTATTAGACTTAAAATGTATTTTTTTGATAACCAATCAGAATTTAAAAGTAATAAATTTTCCAGCAAGAAATTGAAACGCAGCAGTCAATTCGATCCAGAGATAAAAAATGCTGCACTGGAAACTTTTCAGCAGATGGTTATAAAAGAAGTCTCTGAAAAGTGGGATTGCATTAGATCCGATAATAAATCTAGGCAACACAATCTCACTAAGAAAGAAAAACAAGCGTTAGAACAGATAGAAAAGACACCTCGCTAATTGTAAAAGAGGGACAAAGGAGGGCCTGTGTTATTTGGATAGAGATAAGTACTTACAGGAAGCTACACTCCAGTTAGTGACACACAAGTTATATAGGGTATTAGAACAAGATCCCACCAAAGAGGTTGTTGACCTTATAGAATCTATCTTACAGGAAGCTGTATTTGATGGCCTTATATCTACTGCAGAGAAAACATTACTGACAAAGATAAATCCCAGGATACCTATGTTATACATGGTCCCCAAGATACATAAATCTGTCACCAACCCACCGGGTAGGCCTATCGTATCCGGTATAGATTCTGTTTTTGAACCAATAGCGGCTTACTTAGATGTTTATCTACAGGAAGTGGTTAAGAAGGACCACAATATCTTACAAGATACTGGACAGTTTCTTAGAAAAATTGGTGAAATTGATTGTACTGATGTCACGTGGCTGTGCACGTTTGACATTAAATCTTATTCACTAATATTCCCTATGACGAAGGTATTGAAGCGGTTAGAGAAATACTTATACAGAATCTACGCTGTCTAATCGCTATGTTGCATTCTTGTTACACTTTTTGATATAGTCCTCACAAAAATTATTTTCGTTTTGGGATACATTCTACCTCAGCTACAGGGGACCTCGATGGGGTCTCCTGTAGCGCCTAGTTACGCTAATATTTTTATGCGTTATTTTGAAAATAAACATGTTTTCCCTGCTAGGGCATTTCAGCACGTTTCTTGCTGGTTGAGGTATGTGGATGATATCTTCCTTCTCTGGTCAGGTCCGAACCGGAGTTGGATGACTTCGCCACATACCTCAACAATATACATCCATTCATTAAATTTACCATGACAAAAAAATCAAATCGAGATTACATACTTAGACGTCTTGCTAAAAAAAGAAGAGGGAAACTTTGATTACAAAATGTACAGAAAGGATATAGATTGCAATAATTTGCTCCTCTATGATTAGTCAGCATGCCCCACAGGTCTTTAAAGGAATTGCAAAATCTCAGTATATACGAGCAAGACGTATCTGTTCTAAAGAAGAAGATTATCATGCTAATATGGGAGAGCTAACTAAAAGATTTGCAAGTAGAGGCTATAAAAGGGAGGAAGTTGAGGCCATTGGCAATGAAGTTTTGTCCATTCCCCGCAATGACCTATTAAAACCTACAGAAAAAAAGAAAAAAAGAAGGTTTTGCGTTTAATACCATATATGATAGACACGCTAGACTTGTCAAGAAGGCAGTTAACAGGAATTGGAGACTCTTGCAGTCTGATCCAAGTTTGGATCACTGTTTAGGGATTATCCGCATTGGGTATACCGTAAAGGCACGACGATTGGACAGCGTTTAGTGTCTACAGACATATGCAAGAACACTTACATTAGGGATACACAAACTACCCTAATGGCTATCAAAAATGGTACATACCCTTGCCGTAAATGCCAACATTGTGCAACTATCATTAAAGGGGAACACATATACCATCCAACGAAAGGTTTTCCAATTTCGATAAAGGGTTTCAATACATGTGACAGCCAGGGTGTCATATACATGCTTAAATGCCCTTGTGGCAAAGTCTATGTCGGACAGACAAGCAGAACCGTAAAAATTAGATTGACTGAGCATAAGTCTGTGATCAGACAGTTCATGTCTAAAAAAGGGGATAGTGTACAGGTTGATGAGGAAAGAAAATGTTATGGTGAAACTTCATTAGCTCGCCACTTTGTAAGAGAAAAACACAATGTATCGGATTTACGTTGGTGTATATTAGAACAGATTAAATGTCAGGAACATTGGCAGTTAAAAAGAAAATTGCTCCAAAGGGAGGCCTTTTGGATACATCGCCTCGATGCGATGGCTCCGAAAGGCATCAATGAGGCATTTGGTCTCAAAGCTTTTTTGTAATGATTTTAAATGTCTTGATGTTTATCTATGTGTTTTTATGTTTGCTGTAGGATAGATATGTGCTCATGACCGGCCTTATATATATCATGTCTTGGCTGGAGAACGTATGCTTGAGAAAGGGGAGGAGCCTCCCGAAACGTCGTACGTGCACTGATTCTCTGCCGGTCTCCTGGCGTCTCGCTGCTAAGTTCCTGCTGGAGCTACGAAGAGGAATACCATGAATTATGGCTGATGGTTTCGTACCACATTCATAACCTTAAGTACCCGTCTTCACATTATATATTAGATATGTTTGGGCTTGATTGCTATTTTTTATATCGATTTATTAAAATTATTTAGTTTTACTTCTACGGCCCTTTATTGAAAAGTGAAGATTGCGTTAAGTGCTTGGGTTGGAGGCCTGCACTGGGAGCCGTAATAGACGGAGGTACGCTACATATGTGGCAGCTTGTATATAGAAGTCACAAGTGAACCATCAACATAAGAACTGAGTTGTGTCAGGATATGTGCGCGTATTTTCATGTACAAACTGCCAGCAAGGTGCAGGGCATAATGGGATGGTGCATGGCAGAGGGATTCAATGAAATACAAGAGAGAATCCTTACACCACACACTGTCCCTCAGGCCTTAAACAGGCTAAACAGTAGCAGTTCTAGCATTTAAATATATTTGTGTCCAGGGTAAGTCACATTCAAAGTAGCCAAAGTACTGAGAAATTCGCTGCTGCTGGCTGAGTTTTTGGGTTGTTTTCTATTAAAGTCTACGTGAGACTTTATTGCCCTCCTGGATCCTGACGTCTGCATTAATGTGCCCAATCCTGTCTATGACCACCAAAGCAGTATGCAAATTGTGACAAAAACAAAATACTATACTGTCACAGTGATGGCTGGAGGAGAGTGTGAATATAGCAGCCATTCCATTCACACTCTCCTCCTGCCCATCACTGTGACTATAGTGTGACTAAAGGGATATTCCCATCGTAGTAAGTGCTGCTGGAAGGGCTAATTATTGTAAAATAAGCTATTTTCAAAATACATGTTATTAAAAATTATGTATACTATACCTAAGACAGGCCTTTTTTGCACCTTTAACTTGCTCTCTTGTCTCCATTGTTACAGACCAGCACTGTGTGCTTTCAGTTGTGGCCAGTAATGCAGCATTACCAGAGACTGTATGAGAATAAGTTCCTGTGGCCTGGATAGTGGAGACGCGCATTGTCGCTCCTGTCACTACCTTTGTTTTTTTGTCACAACTGCAAATCAAGTCATATGCATGTGGAACGTTCCATGGATATTAATAAATACATTTGTTTGCATCATATGAATACAAGACATTAATGTGCTTCTGTTATCATATTCTGGACTGGATTTAACAGATCTACAAATATCCCTGCATATATTCTTTTACATAGCAGTAGACAATAGTGGTGTGGTTTATTTCTTTGATGTGGCACACACAACATTATCATAACACCACCAGTATAATAGTACCTTTATTTGTTGGTAATGAAATTGCAATTTCAGCATTATTTGTTAAAGGTAATGTCTTCCCACGTCCAATTATCTCTGCATTTAAAAATGTTCCATTGCCACTCAAATCCTCTATGTAGGCAACAGGAGACGGGCCAGGTCCAGATTCCTAAGGAAATAACACTACATTGAAAAACAATTGTTGGTTTGTATATTCTAATCTAACACATTTATAAATCTGAATATTTGTATAGAATTATAATTAAGTATGATTTCACAATATAAGCCCCTTTACTAAAAGATGATCTCTCTCATAATTTGACTTTGGTGGTTTCTACTAAGTAAAGTCCCGTGTTATGGACGGGATAGGGACTGTAGGTTTGTTCTTAAGATGAATTTGTATGTAGTCGGAACAGGTATATTTATTAAATGTAACTCCAGCACAAAAGGTTTTCGTTTTAGTTTTGGATAGTGCAGGGAAGGGTTTTTACATTTGTTTTACTGTCTGTGCCCATTTTAAGAAGATTTCACCTAATTTTCACCTCATGTGCTGCTGTGGCATGCTGGAACTTGTCGTTCCACAGCTACTATTTGCTATGGAACTACAAATGCCAGCATGCTCCATAAGTCTCCGTTTGTAACTAGGGGACAGATGTAAGTTGGAACAGTGTAAGTCGGGGACTGCCTATACTAGAAAAAAAGTCCCTAATAAAGTGACAACACAGTGTACAAGACAATCAAGTGGTAGGTTAGCAGATGACCATGAGAAGTTTAAGATACTTACCCTAAAAATCCGGAAGTGCTTCTTACTATAGGTTTTATATCTTTCGGTCTGGTTTATTATTGGCCTATCAAACGTATAATCGCAGTGTTTATCCCTTCCAAATGTATATTCATCATTTATACAGTCTGTCCAAAACAAAGATCATCAATATAACTACTATAAGAAATCTACAGAAGAGTAATAAAGCTATAGAACAATTCTATGACACGTCTAACAAACAAAAATAGTTGATGATTAATGAGCAAATGAATTGTACCTTGGTTACATAAATGGGAACAAGTGAACTATGAGATTTGGCTAATGGATTAGAGGGGAAAAAAAGTCAATGTTTTTGCATCAGAGAGTAGAAGGTCCACATGTAAGATCTGCTCTGTTATAAAATGAGATCAAAGGTAGATTAAAGGGGTTGTCCAGCTTACCCACCTTACTAAACAATTATAAGCTAAGAGAGGGGAGTCCTTTGTTGGTCGGAGTCGAGAGTGAATGTAAACATTGGGGCATATCAGGGTAATTGAGCAAGAATTCTGGCGCAATTTGTGCTAAAAATAATGGCGTACATGCTTTACACCACATTTATTATGCGTTTAGACACTTCTGTTACTCGTAACAAAGCGGGGGGGCCTTGGTAAAAGTGGGCATGGTTTCATGGGAAGGGGTGTGGCTTACCGTGTACCAAAATTTTGGCACAGTTAGTGGCATACGGTAAGCCAATTTAAAAATGGTGTAAAGTTAGACTAGACAGTTTTAACATGATTTATCAACACTGTGATACATGTGGTATATTGTAAAACTGTCTAGTCTAACTTTACACTGTCTAAGAGTTAAACAGTACTGATAAATGTGGCCCAGTATCTCTTGCTCTGGAGATCCTGTTTTTACTAAGACAACCCATTGATTTGAATGGGCACTGTGAAATGCCTTTCTCCTGTGGTGGTGCTGCAAGTAAACTTTGACACTTACTGACAGGTTTCCCTACAGATTCTAGCCGATTACTGTGATCCCAGCAGCAGGACACCACACAATCATCTTATTGTCAAGAGATCCTAGAAACAGGAAGGGACTGTAATCAGAAAATCCCTTTATTCCCTTTTCAAATCTTCAGAATCCGTCCTTTTCTCACTATGAACACAACAAAAAACACTTGTCGCCCTAATTCTCTCTTGTCTTGACTACTGTAACACCTTATCAGTCCCCCTTTCTGTAAACTCCCCTCTCCGGCCTGTCCTGAATGCAGCAGGCAGGCTCCCTGGAACATGCTACCACATACAATCAGACTTACTGATAACCCTCATAGGCCGTGTTCAAACGGCTTATTTCCGACGGATTTGTGCGCCGTATTGAGCGCACAAATCCGCCATGAATAAGGGGCGGGCGGGGGCGGGGCCGGAGCGCGGCGGGGGCGCCGCTCCCGGCCCCATAGACAATTCATTGTTTACGGCGCGTCCGTGCCGTAAATAATGTGCATGGCACTTTCTCCCCCCGCGGCGGATTCGCCGAGCGGGGAGGAGCGACGGATTCCACTGTTCTCAATGAGAGCAGTGGATTACCGTAATTGCTGCCGCGGATTGGCGCCGTACTGAAGCGCAAATCTGGCGCGCAGTACGGCGCCAATCCGCGGCAGAATAAGCCGTGTGAACGAGGCCATAGTCTAAAGCGCCCCCCGAGGATGCATCTTCTCAAGCCTTAACAAGCCAAAAGTTACGGCTCAGAGTGGAGAGCAGGTCATGCTTGCAAAATGGGACCCGCACCTATCAGACATGGATGGCTTCACCTAGCGACATGCCATCAAACTCTATAGTGGGAACAACAATTCAATGCAGCCCCTTAGGCCACTTTTACATAGCAGTATTTCAGTAATTCTATGTATTAGTATCTTTAAAGGCAAAATTAAGTGAAAAGAGAAAAAAAAAAAAAACTATAATAAAGAACATTTAAACCTGTTTGGATTCCACTCTTTGCGCTTATTCGTAAATACTGACAAAAACATGCTTAAAAATAGTTTACAACAATGTATAAGCGGCTTACTCCTATCCTACTAGCAAAGCATGGGGTAAAGATACATGCCGTGGTTCAAGAATCCCTTTCCAAGTGCCCAGAGGCGACCCCATGCTTGTGAACTCTTGTCATCCACTTCTTCTGGGATTGATGCAAGATCCTGCACTGGTAACGTTTCCAAAGAGCTCAAAGTCCCAGAGCCGGAGGAGGAAGACTGGCTGTACGAGTGAGGAGCACTAGAAGAAGAGCTGGACGTGCCTTGAGACTGCTGGGATGGCTGCGACTCACCCATCGTGCTTCAAGACTCTAAAGAAAGAACATAGATTAGAAAGATATGGATGTTGTACAAAATAAACATATGGCTCCAATGTATACTGCAGTATAACACACAAGTGCATATGTTGCTCATTGAATCACAGTATAAAAAGCAGGGCTGTGGAATCGGAGTCGTGGAGTTGGAGCCTATTTTGCAGGAGTCGGAGTCGTCATAAAAGGGACCGACTCCCAAAATATATAATAAGTTGGTCCAGTTAGTTCGATGCAAAGAGCAAGAGGAATTGGGTCCGGCCAGTGCTACTGCTCCCATATCTTCAGCCTCATCACATGAGGAGTGTAATTGATGACATGGAGCAGGCAAAGCGCTGCCCCAGGGGAAAAGATTCCGCTCCCAGGGCAAACAGATTTCAGCAAAATTTTTCACCTGCTTTCAAAGAAGTAGAAGAGTTCAACCATTCATCAAAACTGACTGTGGCTGAGGCAATTCCTTTATACCCTGACATTGTTAGAGATGTTGCCCCTGTGGTCACCGCTTTGCCCCCAACCCAAGTTAGTGTAGAGAGGCCGTTCTCTAGCCTGGAAATAATGAGATCAGATGTGAGGTCATGTATGCAGGATCTGATGGAGGCAATGCTATTTCTCAGAACAAATTCAGAGACTCCACAAATGTTCCTGCAGTGTTTTGCATATTTACTATTTTTTTGTGTTCTTATGTCATATCCAATAATTATATTTTACACTGACAAGCACAATGGTACCATTTTGTTTTAAACTTGTGACTTTCAGGCTCCATTTCTCACCGTCCACTACAACTTTGTACATGAGGCCACTGTAATTTTATATACAGTCATCTTACCTATCTTATACATAAATTTGACTTGCAAGTATTTAGCATCTGCTTTGTTCTGCAGATTCTTGTCCTGTAACTGCATTGTTACTGTTTTGCTCCTAAAAATCAAAATGTAAATTTTTATTATTTTGTTCGTATTTGGGAAAGCTACCTTTGGTTTTCAATACTGTCTGAATCCTTCTGGGCCTGAATCAGATTCAAGCACATCTTGACCAAAATCTGATCCCAGGTCTCTTCTACACATTCCCAATGTTGGTAAATTTACTGGACTTGGATACAAATACAGCTTTTTCTTCAACTCTACCCACAAGTGTTCAAAAGATCAAAACATTGTTACCCTTTTGCTTGTCAGTGTCTGTTCTACCTAAATAGTTTGATTATTGTATCATAAGGTGATAAACAGCCTGATGTTACCATTTTACTACAGTAAAGTTATCATTTAAACATGCGACATGTATGAGGGGGTCGGAGGTTTGGGAAATTGAGGAGTCGGGGCTTTGACTTGCCGACACCACAGCCCTGGTAAAAAGGACTATTTATTTTCTACTTTATAAAAAAAAAGAAAAAATACTTTTATCAATACACAAAAGACGAAACATAACCTTACAAGTGTAGTAAACTTTATAGTTGTAGTCAATTCTAAAACAATCCACTATATAACTTTGCCCTTGAGTACTTTCTGTTGCTATTCCCATACACGCCTTTAGGTTGGGTTCACATAGCAGCACTTTATTAGTATTTGATGGCTAAAGCCAATAGTGGAACTTACACAGAAAAAAAAAAGGTAGAATGGAAAGATGGGCACCTATTGCGTATTTGAACCTACACACTGGATTTGGCTTACAAATACTCATTAAAATGCTGCCATGTAAATCCAGCCTTAAAGGGGTTGTCTCACTACAAATGATTGATTTTTATGTTAAAGATCTTGCAAAAACAAGTCACTTGCAAAATGTGTCCATTAACAGTATCCTACCTATTCCCAGAAAACCAATAATGTATGGGATACATAGTTTAAGTTTTTTGTTTTTTTACACCATTCACACTTAATAACTTGTTAGATTAATTCTACAGGTTACTACGGTCGTGTGGATACCTAATACGTGTAGGGGTTTTTTTTTGCGTGTGTAATGTATGCACAATTCTTTTTTTATAAATATTTTTATTTTTTTTTGTTTTTTTAAACTTTTTACTTTTTTTTTTTTTTTACACTTGCTAATGTATTAGCATATTCATACATACAGTCAGTGATTAGGACAGCACACAGTGTGCCCTGGTCCCTGGCTTCATACACAGACAGCCCTGAGGCCACTCTAGGTCCCCAGGGCTGACTGTGCAGCCGTTCCCTGGGTTCTGTCGGGTCACCGGGTGTTGCGATCACCCGACAGAGCAGGGAAACCCTTTGACTGCGCTGCGGTGAAGAACTACGGCAATCAAAGGGTTAAAACACCGGGGAGCGGAGGTTCTCCCGCTCTCCGATGCTTGAAGGAGCTGCGCTGGGAACAGGGCTGTGTAGTACAGCCCCGACCTTAACGCTGCTGCGGCGCCCGGAGCCGCAAACTCCAATGTCTGCAGCGATAGCAAAAGACGTTGCTGTAGACGAACGACCTGAAATGCCCGCCGTCAAAGGACAGTGGGAGCGTTAGGAGTTAAAGGGGTATTCAGGTTTATAAAACTTGACTTCTCCTGAAAGTATGTGATACACAGTAAAAATCTTCAATATTTAGTAATTAAATATTTTCAGTAGTTTACCACATAGGTATTCATCAATTAGTGATGTTTATAGCTTGTTGTCAAGGGATACGACCTGTAGTTTAGTTTCTGCTTTCTGCTCAGGCATACTCCGTTTTAACACAAGGAATTGCAGAAAGTTGAGCAGAGGAAGGGAGGAGCTGTAACTAAAAAGTAATGTGAGAGGCTCAGCAGTGAGGGAGCACAATAGGAGATGCACAACAGGGTGGAGACTTGATCCACAGCAGCCAGTAATGCATGATGGGAATTGTAGTCTGCCACACACAGTGGTTGAAGCCACACCCACTCTTGTCGCACTGAGGAAGAGCGCGTAGTGGGTAGCAGTGCGACAAAACAGGGAATTGTACAATTGTAGGACTAGTGTTTACAGTGTAGGATTGTAAGGTTGCCGTGTTTGCAATGATCCTGCAGCTTTCTTTCAAGTTTGTCTGAACACCAAAATATCCCTTTAAAATTGAACGCACCTCCAACTGTAAATGAGAAATCATACGCTTACTGTAAGCTTTAAAGGGATTGTCCAACTCCTCTCTTAGTCAACTACACTATTGTGTTCCGTAAAATAAGCATATACGGTACCCATGCTGGGTGAGGTCTGCTCTATTATACCCTACAGGCCGCCGCAGTTATGTTACCTACCAAGACCCCTTTATTCACAGTACCTTAAACATATGCAATCATATCATAGTCTGAGCCCACCCTTACTACAGATGACATCTTCTGCACTCATCTCACGGTAAACAAAGCTACAGAGCTCCAAGGAGTGAAAACAAGTGCTTATCAAAGGTAAGCAATCTAATCTTGTTAGGCTATGTCTCCACTGCACAGAAAAACGTCAACGCAAGCCAAAGCCCCGACTCCAACTCCTCAATTTCTCAAACCTCCGATTCCAACTCCCTCATACATGGCGCATGTTTAAAGGGGTTTTGCCACGAAGGAAAATTGATGTGGGAAGCTTGCAAATTGAATAATAAACATTTTCACCATTCATTATTAAAAATTCTGCACCGTTTTTGTTTTAGCTGCTCCTTTAGTGATCCATTGTTGACAGCACATCCCCAGGGATACGACCAGGGCTGAGAGCTCCTCACTCCTGGTCAGACATCATTTCTCCTCTCAGGCAGCTACTGAATGTTCAAACCCCAGGTGCTGTCATTCTACTCCTCTCCTCTGTACTCCTTAGTAATTAGTCAAACAGTGCAAATAAATAAAAAGAAACCTCATTGAGGTGTGTGCATTGATAAAGAGGAAAAAATCCACAGGTTTGGTTCCTGCAGGGATTTGAACCTAGGACCCTTGTGCTGTGAGGCAAAACATTTACCACTGAGCTACATTGTAACTATTCACAGCGCAATCCATAAACAGACCTTACTTTGACTAGAGAGAGGAAAGGCCTAATGATGTCATCTTGCTGGGTCACATGATATGCAATTCAAACAAATCACACACGCCTCCTGAGCACAAAGAGCTGAAGAGCTGGATGCAGCAGGTATGAAATGAGATCATGGCAAAACCACTTTAAGTGATAACATTACTGTAGTAAAATGGTAACATCGAGCTGTTTATCACCTTATGATACAATAATCAAGCTATTTAGGTAGAACAGTCACTGACAAGCTAAAGGGTAACAATGTTTTGATCTTTGAACACCTGTGGGTAGAGTTGAAGAAAAAGCTGTATATGTATCCAAGTCCAGTCTGCACCAACATTGGGAATGTGGAGAAGAGATCTGGGATCAGATTTTGGTCAATATATGCTTGAATCTGATCCAGAGCCCAGAAGGATTGAGGCAGTATTGAAAACCAAAAGGTGGATTTCCCAAATACTAACAAAAAAAAAAAAACACATGTTGATTTTTAGTAGCAAAACAGTAACAATGCAGTTACAGGAAAGTATCTGCAGAACTAAGCAGATGCTAAATACTTGTCAAATTTATGTATAAGATAGGTAAGATGACTGTATATAAAATTACAGCAACCTCATGTGCAAAGCTGCAGTGGATGGAGAGATATGGAGCCTGAAAGTCACAAGTTCAAACCATTGTTACCATTTTGCTTGTCAGTATAAAATATATTTATTGGGTATGACTTTAGAACACAAAAAAATTTGTAAATTTGCAAAACACTGCAGGAACATTTGTGGAGTCTCTGAATTTGTTCTGAGAAATAGTATTGCCTCCATCAGATCCTGCATACATGACCTCACATCTGATCTCATTATTTCCAGGCTAGAGAACAGCCTCTCTACACTAACTTGGGTTAGGGGCAAAGCAGTGACCACAGGAGCAACATCTCTAACAATGTCAGGGTATAAAGGAATTGTCTCAGCCACAGTCAGTTTTAATGAATGGTTGAACTCTTCCAACTTCTTTGAAAGCAGGTGAAAAATTTTGCTGAAATCTGTTTGCCATGGGAGCAGAATGTTTTCCCCTGTGGTAACGCTTTGCCTGCTCCATGTCATCAATTACACTCCTCATGTGATGAGGCTGAAGATATGGGAACAGTAGCACTGGCTGGACCCAATTCCTCTTGCTCTTTGCTCTGCATCAAACTAACTGGACCAACTTATTATATATTTTAGTAGTCGGACCCTTTTACGACGACTCCGACTCCTGCAAAATAGGCACCGGCTCCGACTCCACAGCCCTGCTTAAAAATCCGACTGTAAACATGTCCCGTGTAGACACAGCCTAGCAGAACCCATGCAAACACAGTGAACACCATACAGAGAAAAAATATATAAGTTCCATTTTCACTCCTTCTGCTCCCAAAATAAGCCGTTTTTTTTAAAAAAAAATTTGTAAAACAAAAAATGGTGGCAATGAAAATAACATATTGTAAAAAAAAACAAAAAACAAAAAAAAAAAAAAGGCCTCATAAAACTTTCAATGAAAAGATTAAAAATTTATTGCGATTAAGGTAAATTAAAACAGCATATTTGCGGGATGCAATTTGGCGTGTAACTGCCAGGAAAATTGATCAGGAGGCAAAGAAAACCCCACAAATAACATCAGATGAAATACAGGACTCTCTGAAAACTAGCGGTGTGGAAGTTTCAAGATGCACATAGGAGGCACTTGAAGAAAAATGAGCTGCATGGTCGAGTCACCAGAAGAAAGCCGTTACTGTGCAAATGCCACAAAGTATCTCGCTTACAATACACCAAACAGCACAGAGACAAGCCTCAAAACTTCTGGAACAAGGTCATTTGGAGAGATGAGACCAAAATGGAACTTTTTGGCCAATACCATAAACGTTACATTTGGAGAGGTGTCAACAAGGCCTATGATGAAAGGAACACCATTCCCACTGTAAAGCATGGAGGTGGAGCGCTGATGTATTGGGGATGTGTGAGCTACAAAGACACAGGAAACTTGGTCAAAGTTGAAGGAAAGATGAATGCAGCACGTTATCAGCAAATACTGGAGGCAAATTTGCACTCATCAGCCTGGAAGCTGCGCATGGGATGTGCTTGAACGTTCCAGCATGACAACGATCCCAAGCACAAGGCCAAGTCGACCAGTCATTGGCTACAGCAGAACAAAGTGAAGGTTCTGGAGGGGCCATCTCAGTCTCCTGACCTCAATATCATTGAGCCACTCTGGGGAGATCTCCAGCGCTCAGTTCATGCAAGGCAGCCCAGGAATTTACAGGAACTGGAAAAAGAATGGGCAGCTTTACAATCTGAGAAAATAAAGAGCCTCATCCACAACTACCAAAAAAGACTTCAAGCTGTCATTGATGTTAGAGGGAGCAATACACAGTAATAAGAACTGGGGTATGTAAACTTTTCATCAGGGTCATTTGGATGTTTTTGGTTGTCATTATGATTTAAAGAGAAAAAACAGTAATTTGACAATAAATGGCTTCACCCAACCATCAACCATGAGTGGGAAAAAAGATTTTGTGTCATCAGTCATATTCTCTGAAAAAAGGCCAAGAAAGCAAAAATTCTGCCGGGGTATGTAAACTTTGGAGCACAACCAGTATATATTTGTGTGTACAGCCCTCTGTCTCCTTTCTACTCTGCAGAGCCGTCCCTCATATCGCAAGTCTGTCAGACTGACCGAGCACAGCACATGCCCAGTGATGCCAGTCAGCATAACCAGGAAGTAACTCAACTTCCTGTAGGACAGATTTCTGCTGAGGAAGGAGCCCAGCGGCCATTTTGTTCTTCTATAATGATTATCCCCTAGACAAAACGAGCAGACTTGTCCAATTAAAGATATTTAGAATTTTTTTCATGAAGACATGTAGTTTATGCATTTAGCTTTCTTCTTTTCCTGGAGAACCCCTTTAACCTCGGAGTGCCCATCCTTCCTGCGTTTAGGGTACGTATTTGCGCTTAATACATGGCGAGATACGCGCCGCAATTACGGTGATCCATAGCTCTCACAGAGAACTATGGATTACGCCTCGTACCCCCACGCGACATGTCAATTATTCACGGCGATTACACGCCGCGAGTAATGCATGTCAATGGGACCAGCGGGCTGCCGGCCCACCTGTACTTCGGGAGTACGCGCTGATCAGCTTGACTCCCAAATCACCCGCCATATTGCGGCTCGTACTGTACGCGTGTGAAAATACCCTTAGTGCAAAAAAATGTTTACACTCTTTGCTATGCCAAGGACTCCCAGCTGTAAAGATGCACATTTGCCTGCACTAAAACACCTAGAGGGCAGGTTATGAAGGGATTTTTGCCAGTATTCGACATAGCAAAGTTTAAAATTCCTGAGTGAGCTTTGTTTGCACCGAAATTTGTGACTTTTGAACAGTTTTGTGCTGCTCTTGCCGGTGCATGTTCTATGAAAAGAAGTCGCTTCCTACAGGCTGAAGTGTAGTGTTTATTGGTACCACTTTGGGATACAACTCGGGACACTGTAAAAAAATTTAAAAAAAGCGGCGTTTGACATGTACATTTTTTACTAGAGGACACAGCATTTAATAGCATTTTCTAATACCCTATTCCATAACTTTTTTCTTTTATGTGGTGTATTTTGGCACAACTTGCTTTAATTATACTCTGTAAACATAATATTAAATACATATACACGTGTGTGTATATAGTTGAAACCAGAAGTTTACATACCCTATATAAAGAGACACATCTGCATGTTTTTCTCACTATCAGACGTGAAATCAGAATAAAACTTACCCGTTTTAGGTCAATTAGCTACCAAAATTATTTATATTTGCCAAATGGCAGAATAATAAGAACTTTTTTTAAGGCATTTTTATTACTTTCTGTAAAGTCAAAAGTTTTCATACATTTCATTAGCATTTGGTAGCATTGCCCTTAAACTGCGTTTTGGATATCCTTCCACAAGCTTCTCACAATAGTTGGTAGGAATTTTGTCCCATTCCTCCTGACAGAACTGGTGTAACTGAGCCATGTTTGTAGGTCGCCTTGCTTGCACCTGCCTTTTTAATTCTGTCCATAAATTTCCAATAGGATTGACATCAGAGCTTTGTGATGGCCACTTCAAAACACTGACTTGATTATCCTTAATCTACTTTGTAACCAGTTTGGCAGTATGCTTCGGGTCATTGTCCATTTGGAAGACCCATTTCCACCCAAGCTTTAAGTTCCTGGCTGATGACTTGAGATGTTGCTCCAGTATTTCCACATAATCTTCTTTCCTCATGATGCCATCTATTTTGTGAAGTGCACTAGTCCCTCCTGCAGCAAAACAACCCCACAACATGATGCTACCACCCCAGTGTTTCACAGTTGGGATGGTGTTCTTAGGCTTCCAAGCTTCTCCCTTTTTCCTCCAAACATAACAATGGTCATTATGGCCAAACAGTTTCATTTTAGTTTCATCACACCACATAACATATCTCCAAAAACGTAGGTCTTTGTTTCTTTGCGTATTTACAACCATTAATCTGGCTTTTATATGTTTCTTTTGGAGTAATGGCATTCTTCCTGGCAGAGTGGCCTTTCAGCCCATGCTGATACAATACTCGTTTCACTGTGGATAATGACACAATCTTACCAGCTTCTGCCAGCATCTTCACAAGGTCTTTTGCTTTTGTGCTTGGGTTGATATGCACATGGTGGACCAAAGCACGTTCATCTCTGAGACACAGAACCAGTCTCCTTCTTTAGCGGTATGATGGCTGCACATTCCCATCTTGTTTGTACTTGAGTATAATTGTTTGTGCAGATGAATGAGGCATCTTCAGGTATCTGGAAATTGCACCAAAGGATAATCCAGACTTGTGCAAGTCCACAATATTCTCTTCCTGATATCTTGGCTGATTTCTTTAGACTTTTTCATGATGTTACACACAGAAGCTGTGTGCAATAAAATACATCCACAGATGTATTAACCCTCTAATTAACCCAGATGTTGCCAATAAAGAAGCTTCCAAAGACTTGACATCATCATATGCTCTTTCCCAAATTGTTTAAAGGCATAGTAATCCTAGTGTATGCAAACTTTTGACTTTGCAGAAAGTAATAAAATGCCTTAAAAATGCTCTCATTCTTCTGGCATTTGCAAACAGAATTAACAAAATTATTTATAATTGACCTAAAACAGGTAAGGTCTTTTCTGATTTCATGTCAGATAGTGAGAAAAACATGCAGATGGGGGTTTTGATATAGTGTATGGAAACTTCTGCTTTCAACTCTATGTATATATATTTATATATACATAAATAAAAGTGTCAACACGTTAACATTTTTTTTCATTGGTCGAAAAAAACCATCCAAGAACTGCACAAAATCAGTTAAAAAAAAAAACTAAAACCACCGGAGAAGAGGTTTTTGTGTCCTAAAACCGGATGCAATGAACGGATTTTCCGCCGGATGGTTTTTTACACTGCAAGCGTTCCTGCTAACAAAAGCTGTCCCCTATGTGCCAAAAAAAGACAAAATACTGCTCAGGAAATCCGACTGGTATTTTGTCTGCTGTGTAAGCGCACCCTATGGCGATGGCAGACAGATTTCAAATCCAAAACCCACCTGAAGACCCTGTGGTGGGGACATACACTGGGGTCCCTCTAGCTGCCGGCGTTGGGCGGTGCTCCTGGCTTGTGAGTAACCACGTGACTGGACATAACACATACACTGCTGCGCTCATGTGTGTCCAGGAAGTGAGCTGCGCACATGTCCCCGGCCCCCAGCATGTATGCTCCCCAATGCCCAGTACACGGGTCACCCACAGCTCCCAACACCCGTCTCCATGAACGTCACCCGCCCGCCCCATAGTGCACACAGCACGGCTATGACGTGCACAGCTGCCAGCAGGCCTGAGCGCGCCGGTGTGTAGGAGAAGCACAAGTATCTCCTGCAGCCGGGTCACATCAGCGCAGCGCTGGGGAGAGCTCAGGAGGGGGACCCCGCACCCACACAGCCCTCACCTCACAGCAGCCGCAGCAACAGGAAGATAACACGGCTCCTCTTTACCGCCATTCAAAGTCAAGCACGACTAGCCAATCAGCAGCCGGGACGCCAGGAGGGGGCGGGACCAATCACCTTTCACCTCTAGAGACCTTTCCTCGTGAAGGGAAAAAAAAGGCGTGGCAATCGTGCTCCCCGACACCGCCCACGCCAACGGGGGGGGATTCCTGGGGTTCAGGATGATATGAAGAGACATCGGTGACTGGAACTTTACTTCCGGGTCCCCCTCAGAGTGACTCTCAGCGATGGAACCGGCCGGATATATAGTGTGGAGACGCTGTGCTACTCGCTGGAGTGTAAGGACAGGCTGCGACGGTCTGCGGGCCAGAGGCTCTTCTGCCTTCCCTAGAAAGTGTATGGCTACTGTGCCCTCTAGACTCACTGGACTATGTATGGCTACTGTGCCCTCTAGACTCACTGGACTATGTATGTCTACTGTGCCCTCTAGACTCACTGGACTATGTATGGCTACTGTGCCCTCTAGACTCACTGGACTATGTATGTCTACTGTGCCCTCTAGACTCACTGGACTATGTATGTCTGCTGTGCCCTCTAGACTCGCTGGACTATGTATTGCTACTGTGCCCTCTAGACTCACTGGACTGTGTATGGCTACTGTCACCCCTAGGTGGTGTCTATCTACTGTCAGCCCTTTCCGTTGCTGCCCGCCCCTGTCTGTGCCCAGTGCCCCCATGTCCCCTTGTAGTGGTGCTGTGCCCCATCCTGGCAGTGCCTTTCTGTGTACAGGAGCCTCCCAGCCTGTACGGTACCTCTGTACATCTACTGGTGGCACGGAATGCTGGCGTTGTCAGTTGGTTGTCAGCAGCTCTGAGCTCTTCTGTCCATCCTGCAGCTCCATTCAGCCTCCTGATGAAAGCAAAGACTTCTTTCAGCGTCTGGACTGGTAAGGAAAGCCATGCAGTATTCTCCTGGTGATGACTGGTAACCAACATCTTGGCATCTACAAGCAGGCAAAGCATTGCCACAGGGAAAGAGATTCCGCTCCCATAGCAAAAAGATTGACCAGATTTCAGCAACATTTTTCACTTGCTGTCAAAAAAGTAGGAGAGATCAACAGTTTATCAGACCTGACTGTGGCTGAGGCAATTCCTTTATACCCTGACATTGTTAGGCCATGTTCACATGGCTTAAAATGGCGCGTATTTCGGTCCGTAATTACGCGCCGAAGTGCGCCAATTACGGGCCGAATACGGCCCATTCATTACGGTAATTCACAGTTCTCATAGAGAATTATGGATTATGTCTTCTCTCCGGGCGGGGAGATAATTGACATGTGAATTACTAGCGGCGTATACGCGCTGCTGGCAATTCAAGTCAATGGGCCGGAGAAGTGCCGGCCCCCCGCTCACTCCCCTGATCCTGCCCCGCCCCCGTCCACACGGCGTAATTGCGGGGCGTAATTACGTCCCGCAGTTAAGCCGTGTGAACATAGCCTTAGAGATGTTGCCCCTGTGGTCACCGCTTTGCCACCAACCCAAGTTACTGTAGAGAGGCCGTTCTCTAGTCTGGAAACTATGAGATCAGTTTTGAGGTCTTCTATCAATCTCTGATGGAGGTGATACTATTTCTCAGAACAAATTCATAGACTCCACAAATATTATCCAGGACAGTTTTGTTGAAAACTGTTTTTTCCCACTTACTGCAGTGTTTTGTATATTTAAATTTTTTTAAAGTTTTTTGTGTTCTAAAGTTGAATCCAATAAATATATTTCACACCGACAAGCGGAACGGTAATGGTTTGAACTTGTGACTTTCAGGCTCCATATCTCACCCTCCACTACAGCTTTGAAATTGAGACTACCAACATTTTATAGACAATCATCTTGGCTATCTCATACATATCTTTGACCTGCAACTATTTAGCATCTGCTTAGTTCTGCAGATTCTTGTCATTTCATTGTTACTGTTCTGCTCCTGGTGGTGGAACAATCTTTTTCTTCTTGTTACTTCAAATTACAACCTGTTCTCACATTCCCTAATAGCGCAGTGTGTTATTAGTCTCACTCCCATGCGAAAGGTCACTGGTTCAAACAGCCATAAAGAAGATTTCTCAAATAAAGAGAAACAGTATCACCCAGCTCATTGATAGCATCATGTGAGGCCATGACAGATGGAATAATATGAAATGAAGTCCATTCATCCATTCAAAAGCCAAGAAGTGGACGTCCAGGCAAAATATCAGATCAACAAGTCAGCTCAACAGAAGGTCTATCAGTT
Source organism: Phyllomedusa bahiana (assembly GCA_025379985.1). Lineage (NCBI taxonomy): Eukaryota > Metazoa > Chordata > Amphibia > Anura > Hylidae > Phyllomedusa > Phyllomedusa bahiana. The sequence goes on along the minus strand of JAODAL010012052.1, from coordinate 20,915 downwards.
CTAACGCGACAGACACAACAGTGGAGTATGTTTCGTAAGAGTGAGATAACAGACGTCCATGCAAGCACCGGGCAACGTACATTACACAGGTCTGGAATGATGGCTCGAAAAAGGTGAAACCGCCCCAACTTTAGTCTCGTTATAAAGAAGTGTCGGCAAAGAGTTTGCAGAAAAGTACGAAAAATGGAAGATTAGAAACGGCTGATTTGGAGCGATGAGATGAAAGTCAATAGACTGGGCCCTGATGGGGGCAAATGGGTTTGGAAGAAACAAGGCAAAAGAAGTGGAAATGGATTGAGAAGCTGGAAGAACTGTCCGATTCGGTGGAGGAAGCCTGATGATATGGGGATGTTTCACAGCCAACGGCGTTGGATACTTGACCAGGACAATGACCCGAAGTCCAGTATGCGCCAACATTGGGAATGTGTAAAAGAGACCTGGGATCAGATTTTGGTCAAGGCATACTTGAATCTGCTCCAGAGCCCATAAAGATTCAGGCAGTGCTGAAAGCCAAAGGTGGATTTACCAAATACTAACAAAATAATACAAATTAACATTTTGATTTTTAGGAGCAAAACAGTAACAATGCAGTTACATGAAAGAATCTGCAGAACTAAGCAGATGCTAAATACTTGCACGTCACATTTATGTATAAGGTAGGTAAGATGATTGTCTATAAAATGATGGTAGTGGATGGGGAGATATGGAGCCTGAAAGTCAAAAGTTCAAAACCTTTTTACCATTTTGCTTGTTAGGCTATGTTCACACGCTGTATTGCGGCGCGTACAGTACACGCCGCAATACATCGTGTGTTTCGGGAGCTCACGCGAATAAGTTACCCTGTTTACCCGAAAATAAGAGTGTCTTATATTAATTTTTGCTCCTAAAGAGGAGCTAAGACTTATTGTTAGGGGATTTTTTTTTTTCTATGAACAAGAATTCACATTTATTGTTGAACAAAACATCAACATGTATTAATATACTGCAGTGATTTCATCAAACATGAGCATAAGCACTCAAACTCTGAATTTCATAACTAAAAATGCACTAGGTCTTATTTTCGGAGGTGTCTTATTTTTGGGAAAACGGGGTACATGTCACTTATCTCCCCGCGTGTACAATATGATCGTATTGTACGCGTGGGAGCACGAGGCGTTCTCTGAGAGCTATGGATTACCTTAATTATGGGGCGCATTTCCCAGCGTATTCAGCGCAATAAGGCTAGGTTCACACGGCTTAACTGCGGGACGTAATTACGTCCCGCAATTACGCCGTGTGGCCGGGGGCGGGGAGGAGTGGGGGGCCGGCCCATAGACAATCATTACTAGCGGCGCGTATACGCCGCTAGTAAGTGACATGTCAATTATCTCCCCCCTTGGCGGATTCGCCGGCAGGGAGGAGACGTAATCCATAGTTCTCTATGAGAACTGTGGATTACCGTAATGAATGGGCCGTTTTCAGCCCGTAATTTGCGCACTTCGGCGCGTAATTACGGACCAAAATACGGCCCATTTTAAACCGTGTGAACATGGCCTAAGCGGCGAAATGCGCCACAAAATAAGCCGTGTGAACATACCCTTAGTGTATATTCTATATAAATAGCTTGATTATTGTATCATAAGGTGATAAAAAGCCTGATGTTACCATTTTACTACAGTAACGTTATCACTTAAAGAGAACCTGTCACATAGTTTATGCCCCCCTTGCTGAGGACAACACAAGCTAGTGTCAGACCTGCTGTTCCCAGCGCTGTGTCCCTTATTCTGTAAGATGCTGGAGTTTTACAGTATTTAATGCTCAAATCTGCAGTTTTCAGCCAGAAAAAGTCATTCAAACCCCGCCCACCTGAGGCTAGCCCTGCCCACATCAACTGATAAACCTATTAATTTGAATAGGTAGAAACATAATATTTGAGTATTAAATGCTCTAAAACTCCACCATCTTACAGAATAAGGGACACAGCGCTGGGAACAGCGTGTTCTGTCCTCAGCAAGGGGGGCATAAACTATGTGACAGGTTCTCTTTAAACATGGGACATGTATGAGGAAGTGGGAGTTAGGAAAATTGAGGAGTAAGTGCTTTGGCTTACCGACTCCACAGCCCTGAGGATATCGTCCCTTTATGACCACTATCTAAGTGGCGTGTCACATCGTGAGGTAACTGTGTATCAGGTGGATGGTGCACACTTGGAGGATATCGTCCCTTTATGAACACTATCTAAGTGGCGTGTCACATCGTGAGGTAACTGTGTATCAGGTGGATGGTGCACACTTGGAGGATATCGTCCCTTTATGACCACTATCTAAGTGGCGTGTCACATCGTGAGGTAACTGTGTATCAGGTGGATGGTGCACACTTGGAGGATCTCGTCCCTTTATGACCTACTATCTAAGTGGCGTGTCACATCGTGAGGTAACTGTGTATCAGGTGGATGGTGCCATCTTGGAGGATATCGTCCCTTTATGACCACTATCTAAGTGGCGTGTCACATCGTGAGGTAACTGTGTATCAGGTGGATGGTGCACACTTGGAGGATATCGTCCCTTTATGACCACTATCTAAGTGGCGTGTCACATCGTGAGGTAACTGTGTATCAGGTGGATGGTGCACAATAGGAGGATATCTTCCCTATATGACCACTATCTAAGTGGAGTGTCACATCGTGCGGTAACTGTGTATCAGGTGGATGGTGCACACTTGGGGGTGATTGTACCTCTAAATTTCCACTATCTAAGTGATCATTCCACAATTCCGTGGAAAAGGAACTCTGGGTTTTATGGAAAAAGATGGCTGTACATTGGGGGATATCCGTACCGTTTATTTTCCACTCAGACTCAAGTGGCGATGTCGCATCCCTGGGTCCCTCTGTAATGGATCTCAGGTGATTTGGTGCCACCTTGGAGGATATCGCCCTTTTGACCCACACTATTAATCTGACGTGATTTCAATCAGTAGTTACAACTGTTGTAATCAAGGTATGGTGTTGCATTTTTTTTGTTTTTATTTTTACAGCTAACAATCTGCTAAAATGGCTTGGAGTTGTAATAAAAGATCATTCCCATCTCCTAATTTCCATGTTAGGAGAAAGGAACCATCTGGTTATATGGAAAAGAGAGGTGGCTGTACATGTGGGGGGTTCCTGGTACAGTGATGTGCTCAGCTGAACTCAGAACTCACAGTGAAAGTGATGGAGTGGCGCATGCGCGTGGGCTCCTCTCTGCTCTACATGGACTCTCAGGGCCAGTTATTAAGATAAGTGCGGATGCCACATTCTGTTGACACCTTCACGATGCAGCCAATTTTGACCTCTGTGACAGCTCCATTTTTTTTAATCTGACGTGCCACTTTATAAGATAGTTATACCACACAAAATAGTTTATAATTAGCATCTACCATATGTCTACAGTAGGTTGGCATTTTTTAAATGTTTTTATTTTTTACAGCATTAGGAGGTTTATAAATTTAATATCTGTTTTTCATGAAAATGTGAAAAAATGCTATCATTTTTTTAGGAACCAATTGAGTTCTGGATGTGGCTTTGAGGGGCCTGTATGTTACCCCCATAAATGACTTCATCTGAGAAACTAGACCCCTTAAAGTATTCAAAACGGCATTTAGGAATTTCATTAACCCATTAGGTATTTCAGAGACAATAAAGTGGAGACGAAATTTAAAAATTTCACTTTTTTGTGCAGATTTTCTATTGCTCTCCATTATTCACTGGAACACAATAGATAACAGAGAAACAACTCAATATAGATTCACCCGATTTCTGCTATTTTTAAAAATATGTGGCCCTTGTGTGCTATTAGACTCAACTTTAAGCCTCAGAATAGGAGGAGCACCTACTGGATTTTGGGGTCTTCTTTTCAGTAGGGTAGTTTTTATGTGGTTTGCAGACACCTTAAGGTGCTAAAACGTTGTAAACACCCCATTTTGGAAACTACACCGCTTAAAGGGGTTGTCTCACTACAAGGATTGCTTTTATGTTAAAGATCTTGCAAAAACAAGTCACTTTGCAATATATGTCCATTAACAGTGTCCTACCTATTCTTAGATGTCCCCTCTTGTATGGGCTGCATCAGCTCCTCAGGTTGCTATAGCTACAGACCTGTTCAATCTCTCATGATAGGCTGTCAGCACTGGTTGCTATAGCTACAGACCTGGCTTCTTCTGCCGCCTAGTGGAAGCCAGTAAACATGCCTCTGAATTCAAAGTGAAACCAAGAAAACAGGTCTGAGGTGAGATGAATAAATGTAGTGAGACAACCCCTTTCAGGAATATATTCAGGATTATAGTGAGTATATTGACCCCACAGGTGTTTTACAGATTTTTTTTTTTTTTTTTTTAAGCGCTCGGCTGTGAAAATTAAAAATTAAATTTTTCCAAAAATATGCAGTTTTAGCTGAAATTGTTTCATTTTCACAAGGAATCCTGGAGAAAAGCAACCCAATTTCTTTAAAGATCAGCAATACCCTATATGTGGGTATAAACTGCTCTTTGGGTGCGTCGCAGGCCATACAAGGAAGGGAGCGCTATTTGGCTTTTGGAACACAGATTTTGGTGGGTGCCATGTCGCATTTACAAAGACCCCAAAGAAGCAGAACAGGTGAATCTTCCAGAAGTCAACCCATTTAGTATTCACCACCCCTCATGGCTCTCATCTAGTCGTGTAATGTGCATTTTGGGCACACAGATGTTTCACAGGCTATAGGGGAGGTGCAGCTCCACCATAGTTTTTTGAGGGGGTTCATTTTTACAGCAGTTGCCCTGTATAGATGACAGATACCTTTACCATGTGGGTCGTTGTAATTACAATATAAATTTTATATAGTTTGATTTATCACTGTTACACAATAGAAATGGGTTTTTAAAAAATGGCATTTTTATGTCGTCATAGTCTCATAGCCATAACCTTCATTTTTCTGTCAATGGATCTGGTTAAGGGCTTGTTTTTTGCAGGATAAGTTTTCATTGGTGCCATTATGGGGTTCATATGATGAGGTGGATAAGACGAACAGCAGAGTTGAGGGTGGTTTGAAGGGGAGCAAGAGTGCTAGACGGGAAGCCACAGAGAAGGATATTGCAGTAGTCTAGGCGAGAGATGACAAGGGCATGGACCAGCATTTTTGTAGTGACAGGGTTAAGGAATGAGTGGACTGGACAATGTTAGACTAAGAAACACACACCACCAATAGGTGACTGATTCAGTAATAGAATTCTAGAAGACATAACAGAGGAACAGCACAACACAGAGATATAAGAGGAGATGCTCCAGGATTGTTATTTCATAGGGAACACAAGGATTTACTACAACAGACAAATCAGGAGATGTCACTGGTCCTCTTTCAGGCCTTAAATAGGGCCAATCATGAAGGGATCAAGTTCAGGTCAGTGAAATTGTGGGATCCCAGAATCCTGCAGTTGTAGTTTTCTGGGTGAATATTCACTTTTAGGGCTGGTTCACACGGCTTATTCAAGCCGTAATCGCAGGATGGATTTTGCCCGTAATACGGCTTGAATAAGGGGCGGGGGGCGCCGACCCCATAGACTTTAATTATCCACAGCGCGTAATCCACCGGGATAATGAACATGTCACTTTCCCCCCCCCGCGGGTATTCCCCGTTCGGGAGGAGAGACGGAATCCATATTCTCTATGAAATGGGATTCCGAAAGGCGGGACGGTTCCAGCCGTATTGCGCGCAGTACGGCGCCAAAAAACGGCTGCAATCCGTGCCCAAAATAACCCGTGTGAAGGGGCCCCCTTTATACCCAGTTGGTTCTTTTTTTGTTGTATAAAAAAGTCTTGGGAAAGTTTCCAAAACCTTGTCATGTTTCATTTTACAGCGAGAGATCATTTCATATTGACGTTCAGGATTTGCAGAGGAAGTACAGAATCCCACCCCCAAACTGACCCAACACTTCACCAGAAGTCACAGGCAGGTTCCCAGTCTAATACAAAAATCCACCACAAAAAATTTCTCCGAGATTCTTCCAACTTAAGGCCCCACAGAGGCTCTACCACGTTGTACTTAGGCTGCGTGGCCCCCTCTTACAGAGCTATATGGCCTCCATTTACCTTTGTATAGACTCGGTCAGTACTTGGGGCAGAATTCCTCCATACAGACCATTCAACAAAACATTCCAGGTTTTCTTAGAGAATACAACAGTGAAAACTTTCTTTATATGAAATTGGAAGCATGCATAGGGAAATTTAAAAACAAAAAGGCCCAACCCCACTTAAATTAAAAGGGTTTTGTTTAAAGAGGTATTCACTGATTTAGCCTTAAGCATATAGGTTAAGGTAAATAAATATTCTTACCAAATACATTGCTGTTCTAATTTTGCTTCATTTAAAGATGAGCAGGTTTTCCGTCCTCTTTTCCAGAAAACTTTTTTACTGCCTATTGTGTGTTCTAGCATGACAGCCTTATTTTGTCACCTTGTATTCTTATTAGTTCACATGGCTTAAATTAACGCGTATTTCGGCACACGTTTCCCCCCGATTTTAGTTTTCGCGTCGAAAAGCGCACCAACAATTAGGAAATCATAGAACTTGGATTTCGGTCATCTACCCACACTTCAATACGGGGTATTTTATGCGGGGGGAAATTAAATGTTAATTTTTTCCTGCGCGACTAGCATGTCAATGGGGCCCCCCCTCCCCCCGGTTTTTGGAATTATGTTCTGTTTTCAGCTGTGGTTTCCCGAAAACATGCATATGCACGCTACTTACACGCCGCAATAAGCCGTGTGAACATACCCTTATAAACTGGCCACCCAACCTCCTCCTGCTGGTAAGACCTAGGGAGTGACATCACAAGTCCAGCCACTACTGCTAAAGCAGATAGGTTGTTGGTAACCTAGGGAAGCTTATGTAGACAAGCAGGATAGGTAATCTGTATTTTTGGAATAAAGTATGATTAGAACAGAAATGTGTTTGGTAAAAATGTTTAATTACCTTTTGCCCACATGTTGAAAGCTTAATAAGATGGAAATACCAATATGCTAGTTACAGCATATGCTATTGTTTCTGCACCCTAAGGCCGTGTTCACACGGCTTATTCCCGACGGATTTGTGAGCCGTATTGAGCTCACAAATCCGCCGTGAATAAGGGCGGGGCCGGACCCGTGGCGGGGGCGCCGCCCCCCGGGCCCATAGACAATGCATTATCTACGGCGCGTCCGCGCCGTAAATAATGTGCATGTCACTTTCTCCCTGCCCGGCGGATTCGCCGAGCGGGGAGGAGCGACGGATTCCACTGTTCTCTATGAGAGCAGTGGAATTACCGTAATTTTTGCCGGGGATTGGCGCCGTACTGCAGCGCAAATCCGGCGCGCAGTACGGCCCAATCCGCGGCAGAATAAGCCGTGTGAACGAGGCCTAATACATATCTGCCCTAATGTTTACCTCATTTATAACCCTTCCACTGTGTTCATTCCTCAAGTCAGCGGTATCTGTCGAAACATTGTTAAAAAAGGTGCCTTGGTGGATACTGTGATGTAGTGACAGCCAGCCCATAGACCTCAATACAACAGATGTAGTCCTATTTGGACTGTGTTTAAAGGGGTTGTCTCGCTACAATGATTGGGTTTTAATTAAAAAATTTTTAAAAAAAACAAGCTTTTTTTGCAATAATTTTAAACAAATGTCCTACGATTTTGGCTAGCCCTGTCCTGGGATGCATCAGCCTCAAATTTCAAAGCAGCCGACCGTTGATCCTTATCTTACTGGCGTCAGGTCCTGAATGACTCAAAACCCTTTGGACAGGTCGAGCAAGAGCCCCCCCCAACAGAATGCTTCTGTAGTCTGGGGGAGGAGGGGGGGGACTCGGCTTCTATTTCCGGGGGCCCGGGTTTAAACCCTGTGTGTGCCTCTTCCTCCGCCTCTACACAATTGAGAAGATTGGGCTATCAATAGAGTACAGCTGACCCTGTTTGTTACTAAAATTTGATGTCTGTGGACTGAAACTATATAAACTATACAATTGGAACAGTTCAGCTGTCTTACTGGGGACACACCTGATAACATTACAGTTTCCTCCCCTCTGTTCTGAGGGGTTTGTTTGTTTTTGCGGAGAGTGGGGATATGAAAACTAAGCAGAGGTAAAAGGAACACTATTAGCAACATAGACCTCCTAGGGGAGACACCAGGTTAACCTGGCAGCAATCCCCCTGCTTTGAAAGAAGTTACAGGCGGATACTGCCTGTGTGCTGAGGGGGGGGGGGAACAGGAGGGGGAAAGGCCCAAAAAGCTACACCCCCCAATTTAACCCCATTTCCCGACGAGGCTGAAAGCATTAATGAGACAACTCCTTTAATGTATTTGGTAAATGTACACACTTTTTGTGTGGGACCCAAAAGAATGGTCTATCATGGTTTTGTCGCGTATAAAAAGCTAATAGTGGGAAAACGACAAACTACACAATTAAAAAACTGTGTGGCTATTTTGTGGATCTTTCAGGGGGAATTCCTACATACCTCAACGTAGGGGGAAAAAAGAAGGGTGAACCCAGCTTTCTCTGGGACAAATACCCCACACACTATACCCTCAACATTTTTTTAAAATTTTAATAGCAAAACCGGGGAAATAACAAAACTTGCACCTCCACTAACCAAAAATGCCCTATTTTTCCACATAATTTCTGATTCCCTCCTTCTGTCCTCTCCTTATCCTCTAGGGTTTGTTCACACAATGTCATTTTGAAGTGGGAAATTGACGCTTCAAAATATATCTGAAGTGTATTTTTTGCAAAGTGTGGAGTGCATTGTGTGGCCTTTACAGGTCGCAAATACGCTCTACTATTGTTTCTATGGGATTTCACTTGTGTAAACGCCTCAAGATTTGACAAAGCACTTAAATTTACACAAGTGAAATGGTCACCAAATAGACTAAATAGTGCAAATGTTTTTTTTTTTTTTTTTTTTTTTTTTTTGTGAATGAAGATGTTGTTTTTTTAACATTAAATCAATGGGAACGCAAAGAACATTTTTTGAGACTTTTTTTGGGGGGGCGTATTTCCCCCAAAATACCCCCAACAACAAATATTGTTGGTGAACATAGCAGAATGGCCCCTTTTACCTCTTAAAATCTGTCCGTCAAAAACCATACTTCTACGCACGCATACCGCTGTATTTCATATATTCAGTTCTCTGGAAGGTGAAACTGTTAGATAAATACCATATTCTTTACAACCAGGAGCCTGACCGTGTGCCCAGAGCCCTAGCAATCACTTCGGCTTTGTAAGGAATTGTGACCGTTGCTCTGATTTTTTTTGTTTTTTTGTTTTTTAGCGTGAACGAGAGATTTCGGAAATGCAGTCTTCCCTGGTTAACAAAGCTTACAACACCTTGTTATCGCCGTTAAGCAGAGGCATATATCTGGTAAGTTTGTTTACGTGGGGGAAGGACCTTTGGGGTGCGATTTTTCCAGGGGGATCAGAGCAAAAAACTAAAAATGTGGAAAAGCTTCATCTCCTATGACTTTGGGCATATATCATAGTAGAGCTTTGTTTTCTAAAACGATTTCTTTGTACCCCTTTGTGCCTGTTCACAGTTAAGTCTTCACGGCATCACAATTACAGAAGGTGGCGCAGATGCAACATTTCTGTTTGAAATCTTGGAGATCAGCGAAAACCTTGACGCAAGCACTGAGGCAGAAACTGAAGAAATTGGGACTTTTGTTCAAGGTATTTCTTGTAGATTTTAAAATTGTTGTTTCAAATTGAAACTAAATTTTTAAAATAGATTAGCATGTGCTAATTTCAGATAACTATTCAAACAATTTTTAAAATTTATTGTAGCATCAGTTTCCCCCATAGGAAAAAGCTTTGTTACTATACTTCACATCCATACCCTACAGTTCACATTGTGTACTCCAATATCTATGTATCAGTTGTGTTAAATGCAGCTTTCCACAAAAAAAAAGTCTCCATGAACATTAGAAAAAATCAAAAACCTAATTTCACTGGGTAGGTGAGATCTAAATTTCGGTCCCAAAATTGTCCTTTTTAAACTTCAATTTACCGGGCCTTTACATTTAAAGTACAAATCTGACAAAAAAGGGGGTGGGGGCGGGGGTTTTAGAGGGCAACAAATGAATGCTTCCCCGGGAAGCGAAACTGCTTTTTAATGGCCTGTTGACTGTAATCTTATCTCTCTTCATTTTTGTGTACTTATGGATTTACCAGTTTTGGATTTTATATACCTGAAATAAATTTTGCTGTTATTGTGGTAAACTGGAAACTTCCCTTTTTCTTCTTCTGGAAGACTAACTTTTGTACTAATGTGAGTAATGTGAGATGGGAAGTTCCCCAGAAATGTAATTCTTTTGCCACAATATGGCTTATGTTCTACGTTTCCAAATTCAAAATCGTGAAAGGGGTACACAGAATAGTAGGAAAATGGTATTTTAATTTTCTCCATGTGTATTTTTCACAGACCATAGTAAAGTACTTTAACACAAAGCTCGAAACCACAAATAATGAAAAACATAAGGTTTCCCCCAAAACCAAGATTTTTTTTTTTTTGGGAAAAACCCTTGCCTTATATTTTATCATAAATGATTGTTACGTTTTATTGCTAGCTTTTCCAGAGCTTATAATAGGGACATTTCAGGAATAAATAACCCTTACAAAAAATTTTCGACAAAATACATACTGTAAATGATAACCCCTCACATTTTTTGTAAAAATCGTTTAACTTTTTCATGGGACAACATGCGATATGACAGCTTGAAAAAAAGTAAAGAAGTCAGTGACAGCTTGTATAAGGGCGTTCACACAGAGTAACCCTCCGGTTTACAACGCTTTAGGGATCCGTCTTGGGGTCTGCACTGTCGGTCCCCAAGACGGATCTACAGTAAACAATTAGCAGTGAGAACACGCAGCGGCGTTCAGATGAGAGAAAGCAGCTCTGTGTTTCAATTGCATGTCAATTCTTTTCAAGACGGAGCTGAGCTGCGCTATTGAAATACGCAGCTGCGTTCTCTCATGTGAACGCCGCTCCGTGTTAAGCACAGCGAGCAGTGATAATCTCGCTGCTAATTGTTAGATCCGTCTTGGGGACCGACAGTGTGGACCCCAAGACGGATCCCTAAAGCGCTTGTAACACGAAGTGTAAACTCCGTGTGAACAAGCCCTAACAGTGTAAATTTGGTGTGCCCTCAAAATAACTCACAGCCATCAATGTCTAAACCACTGTCAACAATAGTGAATATATCGATATGTAAAAATGGACAAAGTGTTCTCAATTTGTCATTTTCCCTCCACAGTTTAATACAACTCAGTGTTACAAGGTCGCAGGTGTGTGAAATTTGGCTTTCTCTCACTCCCTTAAACTATTCACTGAAAGTTCAACATGGCATCTCATAGCAAATAACTTTCTGAGCATCTGAAAAAAGAACTGTTGCTCTACATTAACATGGTCTTGGCTATAAGAAGATTGCCAACACCCTGAAACTGAGCTGCAGGACGGTGGCCAAAACAGTGGTTTAACAAGACAGCAGGGGCGTAACTACTGGGGTAGCAGTTGCTCCGGGGCCCGCGCCCCGGGGCAGCTGCTACTGCGTCCGCTACCCCGGTAATGCCGCTCCTGGGCCCGCCGACAGTGAACTTAACAGTTCACTGCGGCGGCCGGGGAGCTGCGGGGCCCGGCACATACTGCCTCTGAATGCCTGGGCCCTCCAACCCGAGCGTTCAGAGGCAGCGCTACACGGGGTAGCAGAGCGCAGCGCTGATCGCTCCGCTCTGCTACTTCCCCTGCCAGCGCTCTGTGATCACGTGGGCGTGCGCGGTGACGTCACATCACTGTGCTAAGCGCAGAGGCTGCAGGGAAAGCAGCAGAGCGGCGCGAGCGGCGCATCGGGGGAGCGTGGACCGAGGTGAGTAATCTATTTATTATTTTACCTGCCCCTAAGCCTGCCTATATACCTATATACCTGCCTGTAAGCCCCCACAGCCTGCCTATATACCTATATACCTGCCTGTAAGCCCCCACAGCCTGCCTATATACCTATATACCTGCCTTTAAGCCCCCACAGCCTGCCTATATACCCCCTTAACCTGCCTATATACCCCCTAAGCCTGCCTGTATACCCCCATAAGCCTGGCTGTAGACCACTATAAGCCTGCCTGAATAGCCCTATAGCTACCGTGAAGCCTGTCTGCCTATATAGCCCCCTAAAGCTTGCCTACCTATATAGCCCCCGAAGCCTGCCTGTCTACTTATATGGGGCCCCTTTAGCTACCTAAACCCTACCTATATGGCCCCTATAGCCCACCAACCCTGTCTACCTGAAATGGCTCCCTATAGCAACCTAAACCCTGCCTCCCTATATGGGCACTCTATTAGCTACCTAAAACCTTGCCTTTTTGGGGGCCTTATATATTCTAATCAAAAACCCTCCCTGCCTAAATGGACCCCATATAGCCAGGGGGGCAGTGCTGGAAAAGTCAGGATTCTAAGATATTTTGTGTCTAAATCTCCAGGACAAGTGGTTGGGAGCAGTCATCAGGGCGGACTGGACCGGATGCAGAAACAAAGGGGAAAAGTCAACTACTGTCAGAAGAAACGTCACCTGTGAGTCAACAAGATTTAACTACACTGTAATCACTTATATGTCTACAGAGCCTTGTGTAACTGGTGTCTACCATATATGGTCACTGTAGGTGGTTATATATAGTCTGCAGAGCCTGTGTACATGGTGTCTACCACTATTATGGTCACTATATGGGGTACTATTGGTCTTTGTGTACTGATCATAATAGTGTAGGGTATTTTCATTCACTTTGTGGTAGTGTTCTGGGGGTATAATCAGTTCCATATGTAGTGTGTTATTGGTAATGTTAGTCTTGGTATAGTGGATTTTTTTTGGTAGCCGTATGAGGGTGATATTTATGGTGAGGTATTTGCCCTTGTATTATTATATTATTAACAACATGTCCTGGTACATGGTGTGGTCAAGAGGGGGGGGGCAGGGGTAGGGGCCCCATCCAAAAGTTTGCTTTGGGGCCCTGCCTTCTCTAGTTACGCCCCTGCAAGACAGGTTCCACTCAGAACAGGCCTCGCCATGGTCAACAAAAGGAGATGAGTGCATATACTCAATATCATATCCAGAGATTCTTTTCAAAATGGACGTATGAGTGCTGCCAGCATTGCTGCAGAGGTTAAAGGGGTGGGGTTCAGCATGTTAGTGCTCAGACCATATGCTGCACATCGCATCAAACTGGTCTGCATGACTGTCGTCCCAGAAGGAAGCCTTTTCTAAAGATGATGCACAAGAAAGCCCGCAAACAGTTTGGTGAAAACAACCATGACTAAGGACATGGATTACTGGGACGATGTCCTGTGGCCTGATAAGACCAAGATAAACTTCTTTGCTTCAGATGGAGTTAAGCATGTGTGGCATAAACCAGCTGAGGGGCACAAAGGCAAGTGTGTCTTGCCTACAGTCAAGCATGGTGGTGGGGGATGTCATAGTTTGGGGCTGCATGAGTGCTGCCGGTGGTGGGGAGCTATAGTTCATTAAGGGAACCATGAATTCCAACATGTATTGTGAAACACTAAAGCAGAGCATGATTCCTTTCTCTTCGGAAGCTGGGCCACAGGGTAGCATTCTAACATAAGGACCCCAAAAACACCTCCAAGACGATCACTGCCTTACTAAAGAAAATGAGGGTAAAGGTGCTGGACTGGCCATGCATGTCTCCAGACCTAAACCCTATTGAGCATCTGTGGATCATCCGCAACCGGAAGGTGGAGGAGCAGAAGGTCTCTAAGGCTATGTTTACAAGGCAGTAATTGGGGGACGTATTTTGCCCGCAATTACTCCGTGTGGGCGGGGCGAGGGGCAGCCCGTCGGCCCCATAGACATTCATTATTCTCGCCGAGTATACGCTGTGAAGAATTGACATGTCACTTATCTCCCCGCTCGCCGTATTGAGCGAGCAGGGAGAGGAGACGTAATCCATAGTTCTCTATGAGAACTGTGGATTACCGTAATTTTTGGGACGTATCTCGCCCCGTAGTTATCGCAGTATGGCACGAAATACGGGGCGAGATACGTCCCATTTTTAAGCGTGTGAACATAGCCTAACATCCACCAGTTCCATGATGTCTTCATGGAGGAGTGGAAGAGGATTCCAGTGGCTGCAATCTGTGAAGCTTTAGTGAACTCTATGCCAAAAAGAGTGAGGCCGGAGTCACAGGGTGTATGGTGAGTTCCACTATACGGCTGCTGTGGAAAGTAAGCGCTAGCCAGCGCTCTGGCCCCCATTCAGCCTCCCTTTCCCAAGCTCGCCACCTCTTTTGATGGGTGCACGGTGTAAAATCGTAGCAATGAATACTATATTACCCTACTTATGGGGCGTATTTCAGGAGCATTGCACTGCAATTGCGCCCCAAAGCAGGCTCTGCAAATACGCCGTGTGAACATCCCCTTAATGTAGTGCAGGAAAATAATAGTGGCCACACAAATTGACATTTTGGACACAATTTGTCCCCTTTCATTTAGGGTTGTACTCACTTTTGTTCTGAGCAGTTTAGACACTGATGGCTGTGTGTTGAGTTATTTTCAGGGCACACCAAATTTACACTGTTATACAAGCTGTTCACTGACTACTTACATTGTAAGTGTCCTATCTTCAGTGTTGTCCCATGAAAAGATATAATACAATATTTACAGAAAAGAGAGGGGGTACCCACTTTTGTAAGATACGGTAAATATGTAAAGTTCACTATTAAAGGGGTTTTTACCACAATATAAAATCCCCAGCTTTGGCCACTCACAGCAAGCTGCGATCCGGCCATGCATGTGAATGAAGACCGCCACAAGCACTGGATATGTACATGGAAAATCCGCAGAAGACCACAGTACCAGACAAAGGATGGAATTTTACAAACCCATTCCCATGTGGCAGATATTTTCCTCATGGATATTGACCAGCACTACAGATTTGTAAAGCTGCCGAATGTCATTTCTTCTTACTATTTTACTGCAGATTTTACCCCATTGAATTGTGGGTGTTATCCACACCAAAATATGCATAATATGTTCGAGAATTTAATGTGCAAATTTGCCAGTTGACTTGTTGAAGAAAATTTTCTTTATAGGATGAAAAATCTGCACAGAAAAATTTGCAATAGATCGTGCAGATTTTACCCCATTCAACTCTGTGGGGTCAAGTCTTCAGCAAATCTGCCATAGAAATTGACATGCTGTGGATTTAAAAATCCGCACCGCAGTTCAATTTCCATGGAGAAAATGTCTGGGCATGAGACTTGGCTGGTACTGTAATCCCATAATATGCTGCAGAATTTACATGTGAAAATCCACACAAAAAACTGCAGCAATCAATTCCGCCTGCATGTACCCTGAAGGGGTTTTGTGGCAGCTTTCTAGTAACTATACTGTTGTTGAACATTGATAAGTGTTGATCACAGATTACTTTCAGATGCAGTATTTGTTTTTGTATGTATGTGTATATATTTCAGTTCTGCAGTTAACTTCTGTTTGCTTTTTCCACAGATAAGTGTCAATCTCTGACTGAAAATGTTAGAACGGCCTTTGATAAAGGTACAGTTTTATTGTTAGATTTGTTTTATGCTTTATGATTCGTTTACTGTTTTTATCAAGGCAATGGAAATAGTGTTTTAGATACTGTATATTATTTAGATGGTTGGTTATTTAGGGCATGTCCCCACAGCACGGGTTTTCGGCCAGTTTTTCAGATGGTTTGCGGTTTTGCAGACCGTCTTAAAAACCGGCCAAAAATGAGTACAATGGGGGCGTGGAAAACCCGGCAGGGAGTCCGCCAACATGCACGGGGGGGTTTTCTGCCGCGGGTTTTTGTTGGCCGCAAAAAAATTGTGCATGGGACATTTCTTCTGTCCGGTTTTCGGACGGAATCTGTGCAAGTGAAGGGGGAGGGCTTTTCTCTGCTCATCGCAGGTTGCTTTTGAAGCTGGTGAAAGTGGAGGAGAGTCTGATGTGTTGGGTCAGTTGATTCCAGAGTGTGGGGGAAGCATGGGAGAAGTCTTGGAGACGGTTGTGTGAGGAGCTGATAAGGGAGAGCAAGGAGAAGGTCCTTGAGATTGCGTGAGGGGAGAAATTGGGAAAATTAGGAGAGATGTATGAGGGGAGAGGTTATGGAGAGCCTTGTAGGTCATGGTTAGTAGCTTGAAGTGAATTCGCTGGGCAATGTGAAGCCAGTGAAGGGATTGGCAGAGAGGTGGATAAGGGGTCAAAATGTTGAGGAGGATTGGAGGGAGCGAGGGTGCTAGCTGGAAGGCCACAGAGAAGGATGTTGCAGTAGTCTAGGCGGGAGATGACAAGGGCACAAGTATATGATATGATGTTGTGTTTTGCATTGTATGCTGCCATGCCATGCACCTACATCATTTTCTTTAATATAGTTTTGGATGTGCTGATAAATTTGTGTTTTTAGGAAATAAAATTAGAAACTATTTTATTAGAAAGATTTTAAAGTTGTGTTTGCAGGCCTTATTATTCTATCATCAGTGTTACATCGGTGTTTGATTTAGTGACTGCAAATAATTATGCAAATCTTTAAAGTATATGTATGACCTAGCCAAATAGATTTATACATTATGCATTAGTATTGTAACTTAAAAATGTTATTTCAAGCCACCTCAAGAGGTTGTGCGATGTACATGGATTTTAATCTGTTAAAGGGGTATTCACATCACATTGATTAGCTTATAACATATAGGCACAGGTAACTAAAGATTATTACCAAATACATTGCTGTTCTGATTTTGCTTTATTTCAGAGTTAGAGTAATTCTTATCTCTAGTTCCTGACCACCACTCGCTGCTTTAGCAGCAGTGGCTAAGCTAGTGACTTCACTCCCTGCTGTGTCTTATCAGCAGCACAAGAGCTTGTTTGTTTCTTACTGTCTTTAACCAATTAGGGCTTTTTTGCCTTGTGCCTTGCTTTTAAACCCCCATCACCAATGTCCCTCTAACAAGCTCAGCTAGAAATTAGTCAATCAATACAGCACAGCCTGAAGAGGAAGTGGGAGCCTAAAGCTGGCTATGCAAAACATGCTCTAAGAAATTTCTTACACATTATTCTATTAAAATGTGCAGTTCTTAAGCCCAATTTATGTGTCAAATTCAGCTATTTTGGGGGGAAAAAAAGGAAATTATTTTTTAGTGTCTTTTTGTTTTCCCTCACTTGGGGCATTTTTGGGTCAATGACCTCTTATTTCCAAATGCAGTATTTTTTTTTTCAGGCGGTGTATGATTGTTTTTTCCCCGATTACAAAACTTTTTTTTTTGTTATGCTTAAAGGGTTTGTCAGTGTCTACCTTTTTGCAATTAATTATTGTTATTACAGTCACAAAATCAAACCTACTCGGCAACACTGATGCTCTCCCTGAGCTTTCTTTTTACTTCCACTGCCAGCAGTCGGATTGGAACTGGTAGACCCAGACAAACTCTTTAAAAAAAAAAAAAAAAAAAAAGTGTAAATCTGGGTTGTGCGTTGTGGTGTTTTTTGTTTTTTTTTGTTTGTTGTTGGTGGGGGTTTTTTTTGTTTTTTTTGCAGCTAAAGTCATTTGTACAGAAATGCAGGGATTTAGAAGTTTAAAGTATTCAAAACACTCCTGCATGCCCATGACTAAAATACCAAGAATATTATTGTATTGCTTATTGTAACTTTGTTCTTTCATTAGGTGACCTTGAAAGTGCTAAAGTGTTATTAACCAAGATGAAGTACTATTCAAACATACTTGATCAAGTGAAAAAGAAAATGATTCCATAAGATCTGTACTGCAGCTGCTTTTATCTCTGGGGGTAGTGTTTTTAAACATTGTGTGAGCATAATCTAATATGATCACCAAATGTCACCCCGAAAACTGCCTTTTCCCTTTAATGCACCCTTTACCTTTACAGCTGTTTTAAAATTTTGGGTACAAACTTTTTTTACCAAAACAGTATGTTTACTGTTTAAAGGCGGGGTGACTTAAAGGGATTTGTTGGGTGAAGAAAAAAAGTTTTTGGGGTGCTAGGCAAATTTTCAAAAAACGGCGAAAATTGCGACCCACAATTACCCCAGGTTTTTGGGGTCACGCTAAATCGGCCGTACCCCCGCGATGCGGGGGAGGGGAAAAGGGGGGAACCCCCGCGGGCCCCCATAGATTGTAAAATTTACATGTCACTTATCTCCGGGAGGCGTCCCAATGCAAATCGTATTGTAGGCCTGGAGGGGGAGGAGGGCGTAATCCAATTTTTCTCTAAGATAACCGTAATTTCGTCGCGCAAATACGCCGCGAAATGCGCACCAAAATTTGCCTGTGAACATACCCTTATAGTTTATTTTTAATATATTGATATTGTTGTGTGATCACTAGCTTTGTTATAATAATGTTTTGTTTTGACAACTTTTTATGCAGTGCAATAATATAATTAAACTATATTTTGAGAATTTTCTTGTCAAAATTTCTTCACAGATCTAGTTCTCTTTATCAAAAAAAAAGTTTCATTTTTTATACTACAACCCGGTTTTTTAAAGGCATTTACGTAAAAAAACTCTTCTTTTTTTGAATTGTATATTCTAGTTAAAAACCTAATTTGTAAAAAACTGGAGGCATGCATTCAAAACTTTTTTTCAAAACCGAAATTACATTGAAATTTTTTTTTGAAAAAAGGAAAAAAATGCATTTTTTTATAAAAACTTTGTTTTTTTTTTACTATTAGAGAACCATATTTTCGTGTTTGCTGGAATTCAACATCCAAGGATGTCATACTACATTCTGCATAAAACGGGAATTTCCCAACCCCAAATTTTATTGTTGTCTAAAATTTAGACAGTGTAAATTAGGGCAGACTCTTTTAAAAAAGCCCCCAAAATTTGTCAGCGGCCCCCCTGCTTGTTTGGTAAGTTTTTGGGGCATTTTTTTAAAAAAAACTTCAAGTCTAGCTTTTTTTTTGGGGAACATAAAAACATTTTTTGGTGCAATTTATGTAGCGCAAATTGGCCGGGTGCCCCCAATCACCCTTTTCACGTTTGCCATCCCCCCGCTAAGAACCCCCCCCCCCACCACCCCCCTTTTTGAGCATCCCGAAAAAATTGTCTAAAACCAAAAACAAATGTGTTTTTTAAAATTTTGTTTTCCCACTAAAAATACAAAAATTATTTTCCCCCATTTTACAAGAGGGTTTTAGTGTTGCATGAAAAAAGCAAACTCTGCACACCCCTGAAAAACCCTCTCCCGAAAAGCTTGTTTTTAACTATTAAACATCCTCCCTATAGTCCTGATCTGGCCCCCCCCAAACGCCCGCTTATCCCCTTTTAAAAGGGGAAAAAGTCACCAATTTTTTTTTTAAATTATTAAATCAAAACCCCTGCCCCCATATTTTTTTCCCCCTCAGTCGGGTTTTTTTTTCCTGAATTTTTGAATTTTTTTCTATTTTGGCCGTCCCATATAGTTGTGGAGAAGACATTCTTTGCTTGCATGCTTTAAACAGCAGTCAGAGAGATCTTTTTCAGCAGCTTCATGCACATAGGATTTTTTAAGACAGATTCTGTTCCCCTAGACTTGTATAAAAGGGGAGTTTTCACTGGGGAAGGGAGGGGAGGAAAGGGGGGGCTGTTACATCTCCCCCTTTTGATGGTGGATTTTGTTTTTATCTTTAAAAACAATTTGGGGTCTCCTTTCAGGTTTTACCCGCTTTTTCTGATAATGAGCACACTGCTTAAAAGCTCTCCCAAACAGAACAAGGGAAATGGGCAGAAAATGTAGGGCGATTTTTTAGGCTTAGGGCCAAAAAAATGAAAACTGCCCGGAGGTCTGCAATCTTTACTCTGATAATTACAATAGAAACCCGTGGTTCTCTACACAGGAGACAGACTTTTTTCTTTTTAAATCCCTTAAAAGTCCCTTTTAGGGTTTCCCCGCCAGGGTTTAAAAATGAAAACAACAGCAAGCGTGGGGAGGTTTACTCCCCGGGCAGCTCCTGGGCGTGTCTAATGTAAAAATCTAGGTTTAACCCCAAAGGGAAAAACTAATTTAAAGGGTGTAAACTGTCACAGGCTTCACTTTTTTTTTTAATGACCCCATATTTTGGGAAAAATGTTTTAAAAACCCCCCTTTTTTGGGGGAAACCCAAATTTAACATTAACTTGGGCAAAACCCCTTTAAAAAATTATTAAAAAAATACTGAAAATGTTTTGGGAAAAATTTTTTTAAAAAAAATCAAAAATTTTCCCAAAAAATGTGTTTTAAAAAAATATGTGATTAAAACAAGAAATCAATTTTTTTTGACACATTTCCCTTTTTTAAACCCCTTAACCGCCGGGGCCATTTTGGCCCTCTGACAGGGGGCCCTATTTTTAAATCTTCATGTGTTTACTTTTTGAGAATAACTTTTTGACACTTTAACCCATCCATGTATTTTAGGAAAATTTTGGTTTTCTCGGACACATTTGGTTTGTTTTTAAGATTTTTTAATAAAAATTTTGGGCCAAAAAATGATTTTTTTTTTTTTTGAAAAAAAAATCAAAATTAAAAGGGGAAAAATTTGAAAAAAATTTTCCCCAATTTTTAAAATTTTAAAAATTTCTTTCATGAAAAACAGATAGTTATTCCCCTCCCAAAAAAAATTTTAAACTAGCATCTACCCTTGTTCGTAGGGTTTGGGATTAAAATTTTTTTAAAAGTTTTTTTTTTTTTTTTACGACATTAGGGGGCTTAAAATTTTTGTAGAATTTTTCAAATTTCAAGAAAAATTTTCAATTTAATATTTTTAGGGACCAAGTCCAGTTCAAAAGTGATTTGATTTACCTTTTTGTTAGATAAACCCCCCTAAATGACCTATTAAAAAATACTACCCCTTTTAAAGTTTCAAAACAGATTTTGAAAGTTTATTAACCCATTAGGTGTTTCACAGAA
>JAODAL010012051.1:0-97071 GCA_025379985.1 Phyllomedusa bahiana | reverse complement strand
CAAAAATATACTAAATGACAGTCACTGTACAAAAAGCATGTCCATTTTGTGATCTGTGGGTCAAACGGGGTTTAGGGGTCATGCTGTGGCCCGGACGGGTTAAAGTCTATGTCCATGAACTAAAAGGGGGGTTAAAGACTCCTTTTTTCCGCACTTTTAATCGGGGTCGACAGGTTTAATGGTCATTCTGCGGTCGGGACAGATATATTTAAATGTCCAGTTCAACTAAAATGGGGGTTCAAAGACCCTTTTCCCCTTTACTTTTTAATTTGGGGTCAGACGGGTTTTAACGTCCTACTGCGGTCCAGGACGGTATAGTCAATCCCCCATTCAACTAAAAGGGTGGTGAAAGACTCCTTTTTCCGGCACTTTTTAACTGGGGGTCGACGGGTTTTTAAGGGTATGCTGCGGTCCAGAAAAAGGTTTTTGTCAAGTCCGTTAAAAAAATGGTGGTTCAAAACTACTTTCTTCCGGCTTTTTTTAAATCTGTGGGTCTGCAGGTTTTTTGGTCATCGCGTTCCAGGACGGGTTTTTCAAGGGGAAGTGAATGGCTGTTTTTTTTTTTTTGGGGCTTTTAACCTAGTGGGGTTGCCAAAATTTGTACACGATCCATTTGACTGTTGTGGATTTTAATTTCCCCGCTTCTCCACCCTGTTTGGGTGTAAAAAATAAGGGTGTTCCCCCCCCCATAGTTTTTAAGGGTCATTGGGCGATAATTATTATCGACTACGGATACTTATTGATAATCCAATACGACTATCGCCCGATGACGAAGTCAACATAATCGCCATCACTAATTAAGCTTTTCTGAAAATCTGTGTTCTATTTCTGCGTTGTGGGACACACCCTTGGATGTTTTCCCGCCCCCCCTAACACGCCCCCTGCATGTGATTGGCTGCCTGCACCTCTGTGTTTTTACTCCCCCCTGAGCTGTTAAAATCGATATGAAACCCAAAGGGCTGCTGGGCTTTATAAAAAATCTCCCAGCTCTAAGTTAATGATCTGGCAATTACTGCCTTTTTAAAGGTTTTGCCAAAGGTTGATTCACCCCTCAAAGGTCCAGTCCTTTAAGCTGCTACTTTGAAAAGAGGGCTTCTGTTCCTCAGATCTAATGCAAGCCCCGCCCCCTTTATGACATCATCATCTGTAGTGTATAACATAAGGATTCAACACAGTGTTTTTACAAGCTGTATGTGTAGTGTAGTGCTTAGCTGATCAGCTCTGCAAGAGAGAAGTTAGGAGTTCAAGCCCCATCTGTAGTTTTTTTTTATTTTCTTTTATAAATTGCACATAAATACACATATGTAAAGATATGAAAATATATGTGTAGACATCTATAATTTTATTTATATACACACACACAAAGCTCCCCTATATAGTGTCCCATCCTCGCAGTAGTCATACCAAGCACTTCCAACATATGTGATACAATGCATATACTCTGGGGGATGAGACATGATATAGGGGAGCTATGTATGTGTATATATATCATTATATAGATTGACATATATATTTTAGGTCTCTCTACATATGTGTGGAATTTAGGGGGGGGGATACTCTGTGAGAGACTAGAACTCCAAACCCCTTCCTTGTAAAGCTAAAGCTCTACCGCTACACTACCAGCCCAAGATAGTTATAGGTTGAGCAGGATCTTCTCTCAAAGCTGATTAGCTTCTCACCCCATTGTTTTCACTCACATGTCACTGACAGCAAGCAGAGATCTTTACTTGAAGCTGACATTTGTCCTTGTAGTTGAGTAAAGATCTCTGCCTGTTGTCAGTACAATTTTGGTGAACACCACTAGAACAGAAGTAAAAGTTGCTGGCTTTCATTGTAATTTGTGTGTAAACTAAGAGATATAACAGGTGCTTTCTGGGCATGAACGTTGAGTGATAGAGTTGACATCTTTACTTGGGTGATAGCTGCTTTTTTTTTTTACACTTTTTTTAATGACATGCATTTAGGAAAGTGCCCAACTTATGATTTCTAAGCATCCCAAGTCGACATTACATGGTGGCAAAACCCCTTTAAGTCACAGATCCTCTCATATAACACAGTATTATAGAGTCTCCTGCCTGTTAACAAGGGGAGAGAAGGGTAGGAGAGCAGTGTGTATTGCTCCATATAAAACAGTAACACAGACTGCAGCCTGGTAACAGAGGGAAAGGGGGGGGGGGTGGGCATGGGCATACCACATGTCTCATCTGTTGTATAACTGCAATAGCACAGCAGGGACCCTTTGGACCTGAAGGCGCAGCCATTACATGAAAGGGGGCTACAGAGCTGTTATACCAGAAAACTTCTTCTTTCCCCCTTCATACAAAAATGAGTAATTCTTCAGTAGGGAGACACCCTCCTGGGAGGAGAGAAAAACGCCCCTGGATTTCAAACTAAAACCCCAGAGAATTAGCTGAAGACACAAACGTTCAAACATAAAATTTTCCTTTTTAACTTTTATAGACGTTATGAGTTCTGGTTAGTGTTGTGTAAACCTGTTCGATACTGGTTCAATTGAGCTTTTAAAAAATTTCGGGTTTAGGACATTCGTTGCCCTATTCCTAACCATAACCTGGGGTTATGGTTTCTGGCCCTGTTTAGTGTTAACTTATTTCCCTGTGGTGTTTCTAGATACACTGTCAAAAAAGAAAAAATTGGTCAGCATGTCCAAGGCAATTTAAAAAATGCAAACACAACACAATATTAGTGACACTCTATAAACACTAAGAAAACAGTGAAAGGGAATATAGGAATTTTATTTATTATAGAAAAATTTGAAGGGGTTCTTAGTGTACATTTTTGATGGGCAATTACAGTTTTGATCAAAAAATTTACACGAAAACCCTTACTTTTTCTTTTTTTCTAAAGTGTCAAAATGTTTCCCCTGGGTACTGGGAAAAAGAAAGCCTACAAATTTTGTTTTGGTGATCTCTACATACCCTAAATGACTGTATTTTTCTCCCAGAGACTACTTTGTCTACTAATATAAAAAAATTTTAATATTCTTTTGATCTTTTTTCAAAAAATATTTTGTTAATTACATTTAAATTTTTTTTGCTTTAAATTAAGTTTGATCAAAAATGTACAAAGGGGCGCGCCCCACCTCCAGGAAAAAAACCGGCCTTTTTGCCGCCGGTATTTTGACCTGTTTTGGGGCCCACCCCCCAAGGGCGCGAGGGGGGGGGGCGGTTTTTTTCTCCCGCATGAGTGGAGAAAAGCCCTCCCAGTACAGCACAGTTCCGCCGAAAACCGACTAAAGAAATTCATTTTCAATGTTTTTGGCGCCGGACCGCGGTGGACTGCTGCAAACGGATTTTCCATAGAGCACCTTTGGGTGCATTTTTGGGGGCCGGGTTTTTCAGGCAGTCTGAAAAACCGAAAACCCGGGCTAAAAACCGTCTAAAAAACCCAGCCGTGGGGACATGACCAAAAAATTAAATGGGCGAATTTCTAAAAAATTTCGGTTTCGGTCACTTCGCCGAATTTTCCACAAAATTCTTTTGGGTCCGAATTACTTCGGCACAACACGTAAAAAAACACTTTTTTCCAGGTCCCCAGACCTCAGGGTGCGTAGAACTTTGTGCCATGCTCCCCCCTTAACGCCGCGCACCGTCTTTTGACTGGGCCCGGGTGCGGGCGTTCGTCTGCAGCGACGTCTTTTGACGTCGCTGCAGACATGGGGGTTTGCGGCGCCCGGGCGCCACAGCGCCTAGGAGGGGGCGAACACACACCCCGATCCCAGAGCATCCCTTGGGCATCGGGACGGGGGAAACCCTCCGCAACCCATCTTTAACCCTTTGATTGCGGGGGTTTGCGTTACCGCAGCGCAATCAAAGGGATCCCCTCTCTGTCGGTGATCGGAACCCCCGGGGTCACCCACATAGCCAGGGCCCGGGGCTGCACGTCAGCTCTGGGACCACGTGGCCCCAGATTTTTCTGTGAAAGGGAAGCCAGGGTTTGGGTCACTGTGTGCTGTCCAATCACTCCCCTGTGTCAACTGACACAGATTAGCATGAATTAGCATATATAAATAGCTAATACATAACTAAGGTAAAAAAATAAAAAAAAAAAAAAAATTTTAAACATTTCTCCCTTATGGGGTAAAAAAAAAAAGTACAAAAAAACCATAAAAATTGTAAAAAAAAAATAAAAAAAATATAATAAAAAAAAATAAATATTTAATAAAAAATAATTGTACAAAAATTTACACGCACAAAAAAAAACCTACACATATTTGGAAACCACACACCGTAATAACCTGTAAAAATTAAATCTAACAAGTTATTAAGTGTGAAATGTGAATGGTTAAAAAAAAAAAAATTAAAAAAAAAAAAAAAAAATTTTGTAAAAAAATAAAAAAAAATACTGCAATTTTATAAGTGTATTAAACTATTCCCTTAAAATTTAACACTTGTCTCAAATAAAACAGGCCTCATCCAACTGCGTCATTGAAAAATAAAAAAGTTACAACTTTTTAAACCAAGGAGGCAAAAACTAAAAAAAATGTTCTGTCATTAACTACTTTTCAGGCTTGGGCTTAAGGGTTAAATATGCAGAGGGAGCTTGGTTTGGCCCTTCATACAATTTTGTGTTTTAGTATGACACCACATGACTCCGCCGCTCTTAGAATCGTTTCCAAAAAATGCCCTGGCACTTAGGGGGGGCAAAACTGACCAAAAAACAAAGCGGGAACACCTGAAAAAGTCATGGCACAAAAGCTGGAAAAAAAAAAAACCCTGAGAGCTCGGGTGGCAACATTGTGACAAAAGTGTGGGGGTGACGGCGGCACCACAGCACATGGGTCAGACAGGGGCACAATAAATTCGGAAAGTGGCAAAACAACCAGGCCCAAGGGGCAAAAAGACCAGTGTGGAGGACGGTGGCAGCAGAAAGGGGGTCAGCAGTGGCACAATGCAAATTTCCGGAGCTGGAAAAAAAGGAGTAGGCCAAAAGTGGTACAATGACACAGGTGGGGGACGGCGGAGCAACAGCAGCACATAAGGTCAACATGGCACAATACACAGTGTGGGGGGCAGGGCACAGCCACACACAGCATGAGGTCAACAGTGCACAATGACAAATTCTGGGGGTGGCAAAAACAGGAGTAGGCCACAGTGGGAGGCACGGCAGCAGCCAGGGCAGCAGCATGAGGTCAGAGAGTGGGCACAATACATTCTCGGGGGGGCAAATAGTTTTAGGCCACAGAGCGGCACAATGCGGAGGCGGAGGTCACGGGGGCAGCAGCTGAGGTAGGCGTGGCACAATGACAAGGAGTGGAGGTGATGACAGGAGCAACAGCATGAGGTAAAGGGGTGGCATAATGACATCTGGAGGGGGAAAAAACATACCCGGGGGCCGCAAGTGGCACAATGACACAGTGTGGATTCAGGGCAACAGAAACAGCAGCACAGCATGAGCACTAGATGGCACAATGACAAGTGTTTGGGGTGGGTGGCAATCCAGTCCCCGGTAAAGACGGGGGTGGAAGAGGAGAACTATCAGCAATGTGGGGCATCAGCGGGTGGCGGCATCAAATAGTGGCTGGGGCAGGTAGTTTGAACCCAGACTGCCCCCAAAGGGCTTTTGGTGTGTGGAAACCTGGCCGACCCACCTATTCTCTTGACAAAGGCAGTTTTTTAACATTTCCCGTGGACAAGCGGGTTCCCCTTGGGGAAAAAGTCCCCCCCCGCCGCACTAAAACCCCCTCTGATCCACACTACTGCCGGCATGACAGCTTTCCACTGAAACTGGGAAAGTTGCGGCCCCCCCCCCCCCCACCAGTTTGGCTCCCCAAGTCCAGCGGATCTTCTAACTGGGGGGCAGAGTGCTTCCAAGTGGGCCACAACCTGTTGTTCAGGGAATGCTCCATGTCCCTGCTGCTGCGCGCGGGTACTGCCCCCCCTCACAGGCGGGTGAAAAAAGCGCCTTAGTACTCCAGACTTAGGTTACGCTATGGAGCGGTACTCTCCTACCCCCCCACCTTCCCCCAGCAGCCGCGGCAGTAGTACTAGCGCGGGGGGGAACCCCCCCGGCAACCTTCAGAGGAGGGACGATGCCGCCATGGCAGCGGCCAATGATTACGGAGGATTTCCCATAGTTTTTTCAGTTTGCCCCCCTCTCAATAGCTGGGAAAAAGGCTCCCATTTTGGCCCGTAGCGAGGGTTTCCAATAGGTTGGAGACCCAGAATCATCCCCTGCCGGATGCTGAATTCGCTGTCACTACCAGGCAAATAAGCATGCTGCGGAAATCTGCACAAGTGACTCCGGGGGGCCCCTGCCTCCATTTCCCACGTATTTCCACGTGCTTGGAGTCATCTCCCCTCGTCCCTCATCTCCACCCACCTCCTCCAGCTGCTCCTTTTCCTCCTCTCTTGTCCCTGGGTAGAAAATCCACTCATTTCATCAGACAATGCTTCTGCCCAATGTCCTCCTCCCCCTCCATTTCAGTCCCCCCCGGACTCAGGGGCCACGAGATTAGTCGCCCATCCCAGTCCCCCCCAAACAGTTTTTTTCAGCATCTGTTCCGGGCCAAAGCAGGGGAATGACGTTTATTCATCCCGTAGTCCTGGCGACTGACAAATAACGTGGCCTCCTCGAATGGCCTCAACAAAGGGCAGGTGTCACGCATGAGCGCCCTGCTGACACAAAGTTCACGGGGGAGAAACTTTGTCTGCCGGGATACCCAAAAAAAATCTTTAAGGCCCTTTCTCTTTTCATACAGTCGGTCCAACATGTGCGGGCTGGAATTCCAGCGGTGGAAACACGCATATCAGAGCGTTTTGGGGAGGCCGTTCTGCGCTGCAAATCAGGGGGGTGTTCCTGGCTTTTACGAATGGATAAAGTGCAGCACAGTTTCCTGGCCATTTTCAAATGTTCTAAGATCGGGGAAGACTTCAGAACCCTTTTTACAACCAATTGAACACTGCGCCCCTGCAGGGGGGGGTGGACCCTCCCTCCTCGGGGGAGCGCGGACACCATGTTCCTCCATTGTCCGTCACCAGGTTCCGATTTGAGTTGCGGAGAAAGCCACACATCGATTTTTTGCTGCATGACGCACAGTTCCTCCCCTGTGTACTTTGTTCGCCGAGGGAACGGTGTAGAACTGCTTTACAACCGCTGTGCCCCACAAGTGGTTGATGAGCAGTACTTGTGGAGGCTGAAGGGGGTGGTTTGGGGGAGGGGGAGGGGGCGGACATGGCGCAGGAGCAGCAGTTTTTACAACGTGGAGGAGAAAGCGGCGTCCCCCTGTCCAAGTTGTTGGGGGCCTGGGCAGGAAAACACATTCACCCCGTGGGCCTAAAGGGCATGTATCCCCCACCGTTTACAGCTCCAGACGTCCCGCTGCCGTTACCTTGGAACAAAACCCATAAGCTCAAGGACTGACCCACTTTTTGTTCACTTTTATAAGTCGGTACTTGCCTTTTTTGGAAAAGAAATTACGGGTTGGGAAATCCCTCTCGGGTCGGCACAAGCCCTTAGTTTTTTCTGAATGGGGCAGAGTCCACCATTTGGGAAAGGAGGGGCTCAGTACCAACAACTTGGACAGGACAAGGGCAGCTCTCACCTTAGGATGGTTGGACCTACTTTGTCTCTTTAAAAATCGCCTCTCTGAAGACGCTGGCGCCATGAGTACGAGGGGGCAGGACACTGGACCGGGAGAGGATGTCAAAGAAAAACAGCGCCTCTGCAGAGGTGGTGGAGCCTTGCTGGCTGAAATGGGATGCGTGCCACGGGGGCTGCTGCTGCGCAGCGGGAGGGTGGACCCCCCATCTGACCACTTTTCCCCCAGGCCACCGGGTGGTGACGCTGCATGTGTTGACGCAGGGCCCTTTTGCCAACTTAGCTCCCTGGCCACGCTTCACTTTCTGCCCACAATTCTACATATACCCATATTTGGCTTTCCCCCCCGGGGTCTTAGCAAAGAACTGCCCCACCGCCGAGTATGATTTTACCGCCAACGCTCCCCACTGAGTGACTACTGCCGCCGCTGGGCCCTCGCTGAGCCCCCCGTGCCGCTACTGTCTTGGACCTGCAAGCGGGTTTTCTACCCCGTGGCCGCTTGGCTCCCGACCTCACACTGCTGCTACCCTGCTGATCACGGCCACACAACCCCCTTTCTGGCTGCGCCGCTGCCTGACGCGCAAGCTGACCCCCCTTTTTTTTCCCGACTGATGAAGCCCTTGCTTCACCCGGGCCCCAAATGCGTCGGCACATCACATCTATTTGGTTTTCTCCCTTCAACTGCCTCATCACCGGGCCTTGGAACCGAGGGGGACCTCTCACCACATGACCTCCCCGCCACCTCCACATCTATACTTTCCGCCTACTGCAAGAACTGGGATATTGGCCCCATTTCTTTTTGCCCAAAAGCTGCTGACTGCCCCCCTCAAAATTTTTCTCCCGCTATATAGTGGGGTGAGCCCCAAACCCCAAAGTAGACCCTGGGTGAGGGGAAATGGATGGGACAGAGGGGGGCTGAGGACAGGTGAGGCCCTGACCCCTCCCGGGCCATGCCAACTAAGGTTGTGTCTGAGGTTTTTCCCCCCGACTCTTGCTGGGGTTGTCAGATTCATCTGGAGGAAAAGGTGACCTGCAACCAATCAAGAACCCTTGGGTTGCGAACAACACACGGCCGAAAAATGACAGCGGCAGTTTTGGCCTCACCGAGTGACCCCTGCTGCGACTCCCCTTGCTGTGCTGCGACTGGGCCCTTTCAAAATGTTTGTGCCACGCCCCTCGCGGTTTCAGAGCGCCACCTCTCTGTCTACATACTGTTTGTTTTAAAAATTTCAGACACTGTTTATAAGCTTCGTATATGATAAATATACAAACCCCGTTTTTTTACTCCCAAAAGAACCCAGTAACAAACTTGGGTAACCCTTTGGGAAAAAATTGCGCTCCACAAATGGCCAGGGAAAAATTTACTTTAGTGTTCGTTTTCAAGCACTGTGTTTTTTACTAAATGTAAAACACAAACAGGGTTAATTAACCTTCGCTTTTGAATTATGCACAAGAAAAATGTATAATTTCGGGGGTTTAAAAAGACGGTTTAATTTTTGCAGACACAGCAAAACAACGCTTAAAATTTAAACCCCCGGGTGTAAATTTCGCAATAGAATTGAGCCACCCCCAAACTAGACTTTGTAGTGTTACAAGGTGTATTTTCTACGGCAACAACAAGAGATTAAAATTGTAATTAAAATTTTCTTTGAAAAAAGGGTACCAAAAAAAAAAAATATAATTTTGGGGTTTTAAAAAAAACGGGTTTTTTTTTGGGCAGCACAGCAGCAAAACAACGCTTAAATTAACCCCTGGTGTAAATTGCCAAAAGAAATTTACCACCCCAAACAGTACTTTGTACGGTTACAAGTGTATTTTCTAAACCCCCACAACAAGAGATAAAATTTTTAATTAAAAACCCTTTTTCTTTTTTTAATTAGGGTACCAAAAAAAAATATATATTTGGCGTTGAAAAAGACGGGTTTTTTTTTGTCACACACCCAAAACAACGCTTAATTAACCCCCGGATGTAAATTGCGCAAAAAATTTAGCACCACAAACTATACTTTGTACGTGTTACAATGGGGGTATTTTTTACCCCAACAACAAAGGGTAAAATTGTAATTAACCTTTGCTTGTGAATTAGGCTACCCAAAAAAAATATTATATTTGGGGTTGAAAAAGACGGGTTTTTTTTTGTCACACCCAGCAAAACAACCTTAATAAAACCCCGGAATTTTAAAATTCGCAATAGAATTTAGCCCCACAAACTATAGCTTTGTACGTGTTTTCAAAGGGGTATTTTCTAAAGCCCACAAAAAGAAAAAAAATTGTAATTTAAACCCTTTTCTTTTGAATTAGGCTACCAAAAAAAAAAAAAATATATTTTGGGGTTTAAAAAGACGGTTTTATTTTTGCAGCCAACCAGCAAAACAAGCTTAATTAAACCCCCGGATGTAAATTTTTCGCAATTTAAATTAGCCACCACAAATAGTAGCTTTGTAGCGTGTTTTCAATGGGGGATTTTCTACGCCCCCACAACAAGAGTAAAATTGAATTAACCTTTGCTTTGGGGAAATTTGGCTACCAAAAAAAAATATATATTTGGCGTTGAAAAAAACGGGTTTATTTTTGTCAGCACACCAGAAAAACAAAAAGCTTAATTAACCCTGGATGTAAATTCGCAAAAAATGGCCCCACAAACTAGTAGCTTTGTAGCTGTTACAATGGCGTATTTTTTACCCACAAACAAATAAAATTGTAATTAACCTTTGCTTTTGAATTAGGCTACCAAAAAAAATATATATTTTGGCGTTAAAAAAACGGTTTATTTTTGTCAGCACACCAGCAAAACAACGCTTTAAAAACCCCTGGATGTAAATTTCGCAATAGAAAATTCCCCCGCACCAAAAATGAAGTGGTATTTTTTATTGTAAAAACGATGTTTCTTTAAATGAAACAACAGAACTGGCTTAATCCCACTTTGGGTATTGAATGTATATGCACTGCAGTGGGCGCACACTGGATTTCAGATCCAATCCCCCAAAAAAACAGAAAAAGAACATTTAAAACAGTCTCGAGACAAACTAGACACCCCCAAAAACGCTGTGTAAAAATCATTCTTCAAAAGCGCTATCACCCCCACAGCACCTTCCCTGTCATACAGTGAGAGGGGTGTGAGCCCCAGCGGCGCGCTCGTCTTATATAGGCGGGACGTCACAGAATCCCCCGGCTCTATTGGCTTCATCTCTGCCATGTCATGCAGGCTAGCCCTTCTTCCTCCCAGAGTGCTTGCCCCATGAACGCCATGTGCTCGCAGCCATTTTATCAATGAAAAGCACACTTCGTTCCCGCAACACCCCCAAAATTCGATTTCGTTACGAACCGAAGTTTTTCCCGAAATTCTAAACAATTCCACTTCGTTTGAACATTCGCCCATCTCTACCTAAGAACCCTCAAATTTTAATTTATTTTAAAGTAGCAGAAATGCTTTTTGAAAAAAATTCTATATTCCCTTTGACTGTTTTCTTAGTGTTTATAGAGTTCTGCTGATATTGTGTTGTGTTTTCTAGGTACACTGGCACCATCGCTCTGGTGTAACTTCTGCTGCAACATTACTTAAAAGATTTTCTCATTGTGCTGTTTCACAGACTCTCAGACAGCTTTAGATGCACACTTCCTGTTTAGGCTGTGGTTTCTATATCAGTGATTGGCATATCAGCTCTGCTATTTCTACATGATCCTGACACAGTGACATGACACTTTTTTCTTTTTAAAGTTAGGGACAATGCACAGAGCCAAAAAATTAAAGCTCCTGTAAGATATGACTCAGCAGGGAGTGGCTCAGCATGGTCAGACAGCAGCTTGGATCAATCAGAAAAAGCAGAGCGAGAGGTGGTCGGTAACTAAAAGAAACTGGAGATAAAATCTGAACAAAGCAAACTCAAGACATCAATGTATTTGGTAATAGTTTTATTTAACTTTCCCTACATTCTAAAAACTAATCGCTGTGCTGTGCTAATCTGAAAAACCCCTTTAATGTGCTGTGGGACTGTAAATGATGTCACTGCTGGATCTAGAACCACCACAAAGATAAGTTAACCGTAAGAAGGCCTCAAATACTAACCCTAACCACAATAGAGGGTTATGGGTACGGTTAGAGACAAGTTCTTTCTATATTTATGCCAAAATTCAAACTGGGCTAACCCACATCAAAACGATTGGATTTAGTTCGAATTTGAGTTTGACTCAAATACAAAGTACAATACTACTACTGCATCAATTCTTGAAACTCCTTTGCTTCTACTACATTTTTAACCTAAAAACCAGTCCCTTTAAAGGGGGTTTTTCCAGACTTATTTCAACCTCCCGCATCCCGCTCTTCGTCTTGTGCTGAAAGGGGGCGGTGTGTGACTTGTTTGAATTGCATATCATGTGACTCAGCAGAATGACATCACCAGGCCTTTTCTCTCTCTAGTGAACGAAAGGTCTGTTTATGTATAGAATTGTAAGTAGCTGCACTGTAGCTCAGAGGTAACATTTTTGTTTTAAACAGCACAAGGGTCCTTGGTTCAAATCCCTGCAGGAACTAAACCTTGGATTTTTTTTTCCTCTTTATCAATACACTACTCATTGAGGTTTCTTTTTTTTATTTGCACTGTTTGACTTATTACTAACAGTCCAAAGGACAGGAGTAGATTGACAACACCTGGGGTTTAAAACAGACAGTAGCACCTGAGAAGAGAGGTGATGTCTGAGCAAGTGCGACCGGGACTGAGGAGTTCACAGCCCTGGTCATATCCCCTGGAGACGAGCTGTAAACAATGGATCACTAAAGGAGCAGTTAAAACAAAAACGGTGCAGAATTTTTTAAAATGATGAATGGTGAAAATGTTTATTATTTAATTTACAAACTTCCCACGTCAATTTTACTTTGTGGAAAAACCCCTTTAATGCAACAGTGTATATTCACCAGCAGTAACAAATTAGTATATTCTGTGCCAACTCACTAGAAGTGTTGGTATGAAAAAAAATTGTGGTTTACATTAAATACATAACACAATACTATATATTTAGAAATAGCTCACTGTTTTTGGCAGAAACTAGGCCCTTACAATAAAATGCAATTCAAACTACTACCACACAACCTGCATATGTAAATCTATAATGATAATCAACTCTATAACTGTATTTAATTACTCCTTAGGAAGAAATTCTCCTACAGCAGAAAAAGTTGAAAGAAGAACAGCAAATTATTGAAAAACGCAATCAGCAGTTGATTTCTATCATGCAGCAGTTCAAAGGAATGTAAACTGCTTTTATGATGGTGTTAAAGGCAGGAAAATTAATCCTAAATCTTTCAACTCTGTGCTAATCTGAAAATGTGTGATTTGTACTTGCTATCAACATAATCATTATGAACACTGTATGTATTTGTTACATATTTTATACTAGGTATTTCATACACCCAAAAATAGTACAAACAGTAAAATATATATTATTCGACCAGAGAAAAACAAACAAATACCAGTAGTCCTTTTGTACTTTTATTTTTATTATTTTAATTGACTTAAAGGGGATTTGCCACCAGACCAAGTACTGACCTCTGTTCAGTATGAGAGCAAGATGTAACAAATCACGCTGAGTCATGAAGCTGCAGGGGAGAAGGGAGGGGGGGGGGAGTGAGAATCCAAAGGGAGCGTCTCAAAATTTAAGTGAACTAATAACATTACAACATGGATTCAATACAGCAAACACAGAGCCTCAGATGCACTGTCAGGAGAAACCTTATCTGCTAAGCACAATGTAATGTAAACAAATCACGCAGCAAGAGACGAGCGCACACAGACACAAACCCCAGCCAGAGCACAGAGCCGCATAAGGGGGTCCTGTTACATGTTTTACTCAAATAATCAAACTATAACTTGTGAATTCTGTATACAAAAGAACACTATTCTAAAAAAGCAGATTGGGAAAGCTTCTTCATCATAAAAGCAGGGATCTAAAACACTACAGCTAGTTATTCTGTATACAAAAGAAAACATATTGCTACCCGGTGGCCTTTAAAAGACCATTCAATTCTGCCTGTCATCATAAGAAGTGATTCACGCAAGCGCGCCTTTCAGCTCCTGGGTCGTGACTAGGGAAGCTTTTTGGTTAACCAAGGGGGGTTGAGAAATGCTGTAGCTCTCAGAGTTTTCACTTTTTTTAATCAATTTTATTAGAAAAGTGATTAATACCCATTTTGGAGGTTCCCACGTCAACATTACATGGTGGCAAAACCCCTTTAAGGTGGTAAAGCACAGTTACATAAAGGCGTTATTCTGATTTGCACAGTCCATTTTTGCTATAGGGATCTCTAGAGGCCTAGAAAAATTGGCTATATCTCCAAGACTAATGAGAACATTTCAATGAAATTTCGTCAAAATGTACCTTTCACTAATCTGATGCTGGCTGCCAGTTTATATTAGACTTCAACTTCTGGGCAGTTAACATCTAATTCTACATGGATGTTCTGGAACATCTGCAAAGATTTTGCAGCTGCACACAGATTTTGTAGCTGTGGGAATTGAAAGCATGGTTCTCCAGAGAGCAGGTGTGGATGGTTTATTACCATCCCTGCCTTACTAGCCGCTGTATACAGAGTCTGTGTACAGTATATGAGTGCTGTGTATACACGTTAGGGCTGACATGCGTGTGAACACCAAATTTCATACGCATAATAGCCTAGAATGCGCCTGATTTATGAATCCGTTCTACAGCAGATCATAAATCAGGCGCATTCTAGTGCTAGAGTGACATTTCTGGCTCAGGTATACACCTTTGAAAGTGGTATACCTGTTCCAGCTGTACTGCACCTAGAAATTCCATAGTGACGCTAGAAATATGTAGTTTCGCTATGGTTCTAGTGCGCCCCGCCTCCCGCTTGACCCCCCGATATATGCTATTCTATGTAATGTGCCCCGGAGTGCCATGCAGGAGATTTAAAAATGTATGAACGGGGCTGTGCCTGATGTCGGGATGAAAAGATGCCAGATATCTGGCACAGCTCTGTTCATACATGTCGCCCTAGGCGTCCTGCTTTCTAGCCCCATGGGTCATGTGATCACCAGGGCTGAGTAGCTATAGGAACTTCTGGGTCTTTTGAGACTCAGATCAGCTCTGCAGTGAGTTCAGAGAACTGTATTTCCCCTGTAACTGAGGCTAATATATAATAATTATGGAGGGCACATTATGCAAAAGAAATCATTAAAAAAATAAATGCACAAAAAAAAAAAAAATCAATAAAACAGCCAAAATCATAACTTTTAATCCTGCCTCCAACAACCATAAAAATGTAGATCACCTTTATTAAAAAGTCTGTAACAGAAAAGTGACAATTATAAAACTTATTTTAGAGCTGTTTACATATGCTGATTATAATACAACTTTCCATAAATCAACAGTACCAGCAAAAAGAAACATTGTAATATTTCTTACTAGCGAAAAAATGCTTCCTTTTTCACTTATCAGACTTACTTTCCCCTCCTGCATTCTTACCTGTTCACTCACTTCTATCACTAAGGGAACCCATACTGCAAAGAGAATACAGGCTTCATTATCACTGAGAGATTAGGTTATAGCCACCCATAAAAGTCTATGAGGAGAGAAGAAGAATGAAAAGCAGCAGACTCTCATACACAAGCAACAGTATGAAGGACATTGGAAAACAGTTACGAGCACTGCAGCTGGTTGAAATAAAATGCTTAAAGGGGATGTATCACTTCTTTAGTTCGTCTGATTCATACTGCTCTCAGCTTCTCAACTCTGGAAATGCAGGGGCGTTTCTTGCCCTCCCATCAGGGTGACATCATCCCCCCTGCACTGTTCATGCTGGCTTCCGAGACTCACCCCCCCTCTCTGAGTCCACATTTCACTGTGTCTCTCCCTATCAGTCTTATTTTGTAAGAGCTGTATACATACCACAGGCTGCATCAATCTCGACTGAGCTCTGATATCTTCTCCTCTCACAGCTGGAGGTTTGTTACAGTTGAATTCAGCTTTCTACGAATGGCACAGAACTCCCTTCTATGCAGGAGAGTTAGGCACCGAGACACAACTGTTATGTTTTCTGATTGTAGAATCTGCTGTAATTTGTTTCTGCTAGGAGTACAGAGAGAAATTGCTACAGCCCCTAACTCTGAGTCAGAGAGGCAGGGATCGACACACAATCGGGCTGTTTCCTGATTATAGAAACCCTGCAGTGTAATTCTGTTTCTTGTGGCTGTGCAGAGTGAAAATGTGCCGGTCCTTTACTTTGAGTGAAAGGCAGGAATGCAAGCTCAGTGAATACGGTCGACCGAGGCTGAACAGAAAGTAAATGAGCTCTCAGCTAGTGAAATGCAAGGAGGAGGGATCCGATAAGCACTGGATATCAGTGTAAACAGAAACAGAAGATAAGGAATACTGTGAATACAAGACAGCTTTGCTAATGACATCCAATTGCAAAGTTGCTTGTTTTCACTGTCCCCTTATTCTGAAGATCATTTAATGAAATGATACAACCCCTTTAATAGAGTCAGCTCCCTTTGTGTGTCTCTCTGCCTCTAAAAAAGAGGATGCCCCCAAAAAGTCCTATGGGGGGGGAATTAAAAGACCGCCTCCTCCCAAAACCCCAGTATAAGGTTTTTTTTTGGGCCCAGTTATAATTTCCTGCCCTGGTTGGGGGAAAAATTTGCCTTGGGGATTTTCCCTTTCCCGGGTTCCCCGCTAAAAACCCTACTTTCCCCCTACCCTAAACCCGGGAAATCCAAGGGGCGTTTCTCCCACCCTTTCCTTGGTTTTGTTTTCCAAACCCCGTCCTTTTATGCGGGCCTTTCCTGCCCCACCCCTCCCCCTCGGGTCCCTTTCCCATTTTCCAAAACCCATTACCCTTTTTTTGGAAGGGGGCCTTTAATAACTTCCCCCACTGCTCAACCCGACGGGAGCATTTTTCCCCCCCTTTTTCCCCCGTTTGTTCGCTTTCCAATGGAAAAACCCCCAATTGCAGGAAAGGCCTCGGGGAAAGAAAACCTGTTTTTTTCCCAAAAACCCCTCCCAAATTTTTTGTTTTCTCCTCGGGGTCCGAAAAATTTAATTGCTAAAATCCCCTAACCCCTGGGTCCGGGGAGGAGGGGTTACCCCAACCCCTGTTTAGGGGGGGAAACCCCTCCCCGGAATTGGGGCGGGGGGGTTATTTGGGTTCAGATAAAAAGTGCTTTCCTTTCCTTTGGGTGGCAAAAACCCCCCGGTGTTGTTATAGGGCACCGGGGTTTTAACAAAAAAGGAAATAACCATCTCAGAAAACCCAAAGGGGGGTCCCCCCCCCCCAAGGGCCCCCCGGTAATTCCCCGTTTAAACGGGCCGGAAAAGGGAAATCCCTTGGTAAAACGAACTTCCTTGCCCCTTGTGCAACTTGTTGTTTTCACTGAGCCCCCTTATTCTGAAGTCTTTAAATTTTTTGCCTTTCAACCCCTTAAAAAAGGGAGTCCCCCCCCCTTTTTTTGGGCCCTTCGGGGCTTTTTCATTTTTTTTCCCCGACCTCCTTTTTGCCCCCGAACCCGCCCTTTTAAGTGGTAAAAGGAATCTCCTTTGTTTGTTCTTAATAACACCCTTATAAAGGATGGGCCCCATATTTTTCAACCATTTTAAAGAATTCTCCTGTTTTTCTCTTTTTTAAACCATAAATGGGGCCCACCTTTCTTGAAAAAAACCCAACCCTCCATTCCAAAGCCATAGTAATGGGGAAGAAAGGGTTTTGGGGCCAAATAGGGGGTTTCCCAAAAGGGTGGCAAAAAAATTTCCGGGCCCCAAACCTTTTTTTCCCCCAAAACCTTTTGGGGAAACAGAGTGTTTAAAAAAAAAAAACCCTCCAGTGGGGCCCCAGTTTGGGGGGAAACCTTTTTGTTTTGGCCGAGGTTAAAAGGAAAAAAACGGGGCTCAGGGTTTAAAAAGGGCCCCCCGTGCCTAAAAAAGCCACCCTTTTTAAAACCTGGAAAACCCCCCCATTTCAACCCAAAGAGGGCCCAAACTTTGGGGGTGGGGCAACAAAAAAACCCCACCCCGGGGTACCCCAAAAAAGGGCCGGGAAAATTTGGGCCCTTTGCCAAGCCATCGTTTACATAAAAGTTGGAAAAAAATGGGGCTTTGAACTGTTTTTCCAATTTTCAGGGTTTATTGTAGGGGAATTTTTAACAAAGGTTTTTTTAAAATCAAGGTTATCTTTGGTTGCGTGAAATTTTTTTTGGATCGGGGCCCCTGGGAAAACCAGGGGGCCGTTAAAACCCTTGAATCACCATAAAAATTGAGGCTTTTTAATCCGGGGGGTCCCCCTTTAAAAACCATTTCCAATAAATTTTTTATAAAGCACACAAAAAAGGGAAAATTGGGGAAAAAGTCTTAGTCTTACCCCCAAGGAACAAACGTTTGTTCTTAAAAAAAATTTTTTTTTCAGCAGTTACCAGAAAACGCTGATGTCATCTCTTTGGGTTTGACTTTATTTTAATCGAAAATTTGGGAAAGATTTTTTTATTTTCATCTTTTGTATTCATAAATAGCAACCACAAGAGGGCAGTAGATCATAAGTTGTTGCACCCATTATAAAGAAATTTATTAGGGCAGCAGGGAAAAAAGTACAATGGGTTTTAAGGGTACTTGTAATTTGGCCTCCTTTATGAAAAATTATTTTTAAATCCAAAACCCAAAAGATAACCAGCACATATGTAAAAATGATAATATTTTATTGGTATAATGACTTCAAAAAAACAATTAATCAAAAACACATAAAAAAGTGATTAAAAAATCTACACAAAAAAAAAAGCCCTTTACCACAACCCACACTCTTTTATGAAAAAACAGCAAAAAACAAAAAATTAAATAAACATAAAGAAAGTACAAGACAAAAAAATACATCAATTTTATAATAGACAAAGTATATTTTTCCACGGGATAATAAATCTAGTATTGGGTTTTTAATTGTGCAGCCCAAATGAAACTTTTTCCTTTGCATTTTTCTCAAGCAGCTGCACGTTTTCCTAGACCCGGGTAGAAAGATCGCTAGCTTTGTTGGGTATCTTTTGGTTTTTGCATTTTTGAGTTTGTTTTTCCAACACATTAGCTTTATTTGGTGTGTATAACATTGCCCTTGACCATTTTTGTAGGTTATTTTCTCAATTATTTTAAAGTTTGAGAAAGTTTTACATTTCCATTGATCATTCCATTGACATTGATATAACGTTTCACATTTTGTAAATATTGTATAACATCTTTTCATGGGACAACAATGAGGATATGACATTTGATACAGGGGTTAGAAATTTCAGTTTTAAATTTTCAAGTGCCCAATTTGGTATCCCTCAAAATAACAACACACACCACCCAATTTGAAACCCCGCGGGCCAACAAAGGTTATTACCCCCCGGGAATTTTGAAAAATGAGGGGACCCCAAAACCCAAAGTTTTGAACGTCCTTGGTTACCATTAGTAAAGTGCTATGGTTTATGAGAATGGGCTGCTTTATATGTGCTTAGCAATGGTGTTTGAGCCCAGGTCGGGTAACACCCAGCTAAAACATTACTGGCTGGCGGCAGTGAACAGGTCGTGGACGGGAATGCGAGAGGGTAGAGAGAGAGAGAGAGAGAGAGAGAGAGAGAGATTTACCCACACAAATCTCATGTGCAGTCCCACATAAGACGGAAAACACAGCAGTCGCATATAAGAGGTGCAGTCTTACATCGGCATTCCCATGTAAATGTAATGTGCAGTCCCACGTAAAATGGAAAACACAGCGGTCCCATGTAAGAGGTGCAGTCTTACATTGGCAGTCCCTCGAAAAATACAGAAGTCCCATGTAAAAGTTGCAGTCTGACATTGGCAGACCCACATAAAACTGAAAACACAGCAGTCCCATGTAAGAGGTGCAGTCTAACATTGGCAGTACCACAGAAAACGGAAAACACAGCAGTCCCATGTAAGAGGTGCAGTCTTACATCGACAGTCTCATGTAAAACGGAAAATACAACAGTCCCATGTAAAAGGTGTAGTCTTACATCGACAGTCCCATGTAAAATGTAATATACAGTAGTCCAATGTAAGAGGTGCAGTCTTATATCGGCAGTCGCACATAAAACAGAAAACACAGCAGTCCCATGAGAAGTGGTCTTACATCAGCAGAACCACGTGAAACAGAAAACACAGCAGTCCCAGGTACGAGGTGCAGTTTTACATATGCAGTCCCACGTAAAACATAAAACAGCAGTCCCATGTAAGAGGTACAGTCTTGCGTTGACAGACCCACAGAAAAGGGAAAACACAGCAGTCCCATGTAAGAGGTGCAGTCTTACATCAACAGTCCCACGTAAAACACCTGAGACCTTGTAACACTAGTGAGTCACATAACACCGGGGATGAAAACTGTCAAATTGGGCACAATTTGTCCATTTTCACATATGGGTTTATTCACTTTTGTTGCCACCGGTTTAGACATTGATGGCTGTGTGTTGAGTTCTATTAATGGAACACCAAATCTACACTGTTATACAAAATGTACACTGACTACTTTACATTGTATCAAAGAGTCATATCTTCAGTGTTGTGCCATGAAAAGATATAATACAATATTTACGAAAATGTGAGGGGTGCACTAATTTTTGTGAGACACTTTAAGGTGTTTAAACGGCTGTCGGCACACATATCCCTCCTTGCGGTCATAGCTAAAAAGAGTAATTTCTCAGAGTTGCAAAATGAGATTATAATTGGCTTTTGGGACAAGAGTGGCGGTATTTCTTAAACTGCGCAGTTTGTGAACTGTTTGCTGCTGTGGTAAAATTGTATTGTGATTGGATATATGAAACCATTAAGAATAAATGACGTTGAGACTACGAAGCATCATGTGCAACTGATGTGAGAGGTACACGTCGGCTACAAAGGTGTGCAAGGTAAGACTGACATGCTATAGCGAAGAAGCTCACTGCCAGAGTGATCCAGGGGACTATGAAGCAGAAGTCTAAAACTATTATTCAGTGAACCCTACTGCAACTGGGGCTCCGAAGCAGACGGTCACTGCACCTCTGCTAACAAAGCTGCATTGGCAGAAAAATCTTCAATTTTCACAGCACTAATGGAATTGAACTTGGGCCGATTGGCAAAGGGTTGCCTTCTCTGATGAGGCAATAAATTGGATTGGATTCATATTGATGCAAGTCAGTGATGCAAAACATACTTCTAGGTTATGTCAGAACTACCTGAAAATACAAAAATAGGCCAGTAGGCTTCAAAGAATGGAATACACTGCACACTTTCCAGATTTAAATGGGTATTCCCATCTCATTGTAGTTCAAGGTAAATACAATTATTACCAAATACATTGCTGTTCTACTTTTGCTTCATTTCAGAGTTAGAGCAATTCTCACTTTCTGCTTGTATTACACTTCTCTCTGCTCTAGCAGTGGCTGGGCTGGTGATATCACTTCCTGCTGTGTCTTATAAGAAGGTAGGAGTTTGCTTCTCATTCTCTGATTTTATCTTTTTACTGAGAACAATCTTAAACCCTTTAGACCAGAAAGAAGCCTTGTGCCATCCTGTCAGGTCTGCAGTTCACATATCTGTGTATCTTCATAAAATGAAGAGTCATATATGTAGCCCTATTCCAGCCCTATCAGACTGGCAGAGCACCCGTCCAGAAAGGCTTAACCTAGCAATAGCTGCACGAGTACAGTGAAGGAAATAATTATTTGATCCCTTGCTGATTGTTTGCCCACTGA
Organism: Phyllomedusa bahiana; assembly: GCA_025379985.1. Classification (NCBI taxonomy): domain Eukaryota; kingdom Metazoa; phylum Chordata; class Amphibia; order Anura; family Hylidae; genus Phyllomedusa; species Phyllomedusa bahiana. Next base: position 75,796 of record JAODAL010012051.1, on the reverse strand, counting down.
CAAGGACATGAACAGTCTATAACTTTAAGGGTAGGTTAAATTTTTAACATTGAGACAGAATACCCAAAATAAAATCCAGAAAATCACATTGTATACATTTTATAAATTTACTTTCATTTTGCTGAGAGAAATATTTGATCCCCTACCAACAAATAAGAGTTCTGGCTCCTACAGACCAGTTATACGTGTCTAATCAACTCGTTACCTGCATTAAAGACAGCTGTCTTAAATAGTCACCTTTTTAAAAGACTCCTGTCCACAGAATCAATTAATTAGTCAAACTCAGTCAGACATGGGCAAGACCAAAGAGCTTTCTAAGGATGTCAGGGACAAGATCATAGACCTGCACAAATCTGGAATGGGCTACAAACCCATAAGTAAGACACTGGGTGAGAAAAAGACAACTGTTGGTGCAAAAGTAAGAAAATGGAAGAAATACAAAATGACTGTCAATCAACATCAATCCTGGGGCACCATGCAAAATCTCATCTAATTGGGTAACCTTTATCATGTGGAAGGTGAGAAATCAGCCTAAAACTACACAGGGGGAGCTTGTTAATGATCTTAAGGCAGCTGGAACCACAGTCATCAAGAAAACCATTAGTAACACATTACGCTGTAATTGTTTAAAATCCTGCAGTACGCGCAAGTTCCCGCTGTTCAAGAAGGCACATGTGCAGGCTGGTTGATTCTGTGAGTGATTGAGAGAAGGTGCTGTGGTCAGATGAGACAAAAATGTAGCTCTCTGGCATTAACTCTACTCGCCGTGTTTGGAGGAAGAGAAATGCTGTCTATGACCCAAAAAACAGTCTCCACTGTCAAGCATGTAGGTGAAAACATTATGTTTTGGGGGTGTTTCTCTGCTAAGGGCACAGGACTACTTCATCGCATCAATGGGAGAATGGATGGAACCATGTATCGTAAAATCCTGAGTGACAACCTCCTTTCCTCCACCAGGACATTAAAAACGGGTCATAGTTGGGTCTTCCAGCAAGACAATGACCCAAAATATATAGCCAAGGCAACAAAAGAGTGGCTCAAAAAGAAGCACATTAAGGCAATGAAGTGGCCTAGCCAGTCTCCAGACCTTAATCCCATAGAAAACTTATGGAAGGAGTTGAAGCTCTGAGTTGCCAAGCAACAGCCGCAAAATCTTAATGATTTAGATATGATTTACAAAGCGGAGTAGACCAAAATTCTTCCTGACGTGCACAAACCTCATCATCAACTACAAAAAGCGTCTGACTGCTGTGCTTGCCAATAAGGGTTTTGCAACCAAGTATTAAGTCTTGTTTGCCAGAGGGATCAAATACTTAATTCTCACTGCAAAATGCAAGTACATTTATATAAAACTTATACAATTTGATTTTTCTCAATATTGAAATTAACCTAGCCTTAAAATTATAGACTGTTCAGGTCTTTGTCAGTAGGAAAACTTATACAATCAGTAAGGGATCAAATAATTATTTTGTTCACTGTATACACATGAAAAAGTCCAATCTATATGTCCCAACACAACACAACAATTAGTGATCAACTTCCCTCTGATGTGATCCTCAGCGCTCTGCAATCCCACTCCATAGCCGCCAGGTGTTAGCTGCTAATTACAGCTAACACCTGGCAGTTACAGATAGTTTGACATAAAGCTGGCATGAATATTTAGCCCATTTTGCAGAGTCTGAAATTTTTGCATTAATTTAAATTCCCACTCCTTTCTCTCCCTCTGCGTCTTAAAGTGTCCCATTAAAACCATAATTTTCAGATCTTCAATAGAATCGTCCTCTCTGGCGAAGTGTTGTGCCACTGGAAGATCATTTCTGCTGTTATTAGTAGTGAATCTGTGTGAGTTCATGCGCTGGCTGAGTCTCTGCCCTGTTTCCCCCACATAAAGGCCTGTCATGCCAGCTTTATGTTAAACTATGTGTGAACTGTGATGGCCACAAATTACACCTGATGGCTACGAGATAAGATGCAGATTAACTGACCCCTCCGTCACGCCTCTCAAGTTTCCAGATAGTTGATTGCTTGACCTGTTGTAAATGACTTCTCTGCTTATATTGCATTTTGTTATTTTTAAGAATTCTAAGATCCTTTGAAGGTCCATGTCTTTTGTGTGTATAAAAAGTCTGTGAATTTTCAATTTCTTGTATAACAACCTGTCTGAAGAAGGGAGCTAGTTCTCTCGAAAGCTCACCATCAAATATACTCAGTTAGCCTGAAAAAGGTATCACCTGATTGCTTCACTCTTCTACTACTTTCTATGGCTAACACGGTACAACATTATACTACTTGTATGATGAAAGAAAGCGAAGACCTGAGCTCTGAAATACGAGAAGATTGTGCTGCCAAAAAGTACACAAGTTCAGCATCTTTAGGTTGAGGACTGCTCAACGGCTCAAGCAATGGCAACTTGCCTCATGCAAGATAGGAGTGGATTGAACAAAGGGGTTGACTCTTTTCTTCTAAAAACAACACCATGTTTACACCTCTACACCATGTGTGGGGTCTTCGGCTCCAATCACATTTATTTGAATGAAACTGAACTGGTACACCCCATGGACAGGTATGACACGGCTTCTGGAAGAAAGCATCTATGTTTGTTTAATTGTAAACACGCATATAAAAAATATGTCTAGATGACAAGGCTGAGAACTCCAGTCTGTAACCATCTGCAATGGTCTCTTGTAACCTGAGAGAGGAGATTTTTGCTTTTTTAGTGTAGGTGTTTTCATAGTGGCTCCAAATAACTTTTTGGGGTTCTGCCTATAGAGCTGATTGCTATTCCAGGTAGTTGTAACCCACCACCTTTCTCCCCTTAATATGATTTAAAAAGTCTTCTGCTATTTGTGGATAGAATCCTTGAGAAAACCAACGTCCAAGATGGACAAGAAAGATCTTTTAGAAAATGGGCCCACAAATTGATCTCCCATCCACCCTGCTGAACAATAATGGCAGTCTTCCGGGCCTTCACTTGCCTCTGGCTGCCATGAAAACATAACACCACACAATCTCCTTGCAGGGGTCCAAATGGTGGAAGAATGAGGCACTGCACCGATTTCTAACAGCTTAGATACCGATCCAGGTGATTAGTTTACCAGGATTAGAGTTCCTTCTGATACCAGTCACCAGTCTGTTAGTAAAAAGTGGCATCTGTTGAATATGAAGCATACTCAGCGCGGGAGCCTGCTCCAGATATCCTTAATGCAGTAGATGTATGACGGCAGTAAGAGGTTAATATATCTTAAACAGCGCCTATCACCACCACACAAACATTTTGTATTAGATGAAATTATAAGACTTTTCAAATACATGTCAGGAGCAAATCAGAGGATTTCCCTTAGTATTACAAGGAGACAGGTTTTACTTTAATTTCATTAGAGAAAAGACACAATCTGGTGAGATTTTTTTCCCTGGGAGATACCAACTATACAGAGGGAGCAGAAGACCTAGATGCTTGTATAAGGTTCATGTAAATTTCACTACACATACACTGCAGCAGAAAACAGACGGAGGCCACAGTTGTGGCAGGGTATACCTGTTGCTGCTGCTTCCAGCCTCCCTTTCTCTTTCTTAACACACAGGCAACCATATTAGGCTAAGTCTAAACAGCATTGGACAAAAAACAACATGAAAACCAAATCCTAAAAATGTTAAAAAAAAATATTTTTTTGTCTACTGCCTGTCAAAAACTGCTGAAAAAAGTCAGTTTTTTGGCACGTTTTGCATATTTTTTATGCGTTTTTTTGGCGTTTTTCTGCCGAGATGCACAGCAACAGATTTATGTATTTCTGCAAAAAACACGCTGAAAAAAACGCGCAATAATGAATACAAAAATTATTTACGTAGACTCCAATAGTAAATTTTCTGACCTGCTCAGTCGTCTTTTGCAACATGTTTCAAAAAACAACCAGCAAATAAAACGATCAGAAAAAAAAAAAGACACTCTGTGGAGACAACAGGATGTTTTTACTATAAAAGTCTATGGGACCTCTTTTCACTAGTTTTTTTCAGCGTGTTTAGGAAATCACCAGCACCTGCAATGTCTCCAAATCGAAACAGATCATGCCCGAGCCATGGTCTATCATAAAACCTAGATGAGCTGGCAGAGAGAAAGGGGGTACAAAGGAAGATGCTATAGGGGTAGCCTCTAAAGCCATAGGAAATCTAGCCCTACAGCAATTCCATATATGCTGTGTGAACTTAATAGGACCTAGAAGATTTCCCAGATCAGGGAGGAATGCATTAGGATGAATTAGGGCAAGCCAGAGATTTTCAATCTCCATACATTTGGTTTTAGATTACATAAACACGTAAAGAAGACCAAGCTGGAATGTGGTGGAGATGGGTGGCTCAGTAGTAGTGAAGAATATTAGGAACCACGAGGCCCCTCCTCCCTATGTCTACTTGTCATTAGAAAATCTTTTGCAACTCTGTGCCTACCATATGCCCAGAAAAATCGTAGATGAGCTGCTTGGAAGGATTGCAATTCACTTAGGGGGACTGCCACAGGAAGGGATTCAAATTGAGAAGTTTAGCAAGAATGGTCATTTGGACTAAGCTAATTCTAAAGAAAAAGGAGAAAGGTAATTTATTGCCAGTTCGAGACCAGGTTCCTCAGTTCTTTAAAAAGTGAAGGAAAATTAGCACCATAAGGTTGTACTGACTAGTTATCGGTTTGCCTAGATATTTGAGGGACTGGTCTTGCCATTTATAGGGATAATTATTTTTGAGAGAGGTAAGAACAGGCGGAGAGAAATTAACAGAGAGGGTCTTTTTTTAGAGGTATTGATTTTACACCCTAAGACTTCCAAGGGAGTGAAGCGTCGGCAACTTAGTAAGTAGATCTGTTAGGGACAGGAGAATCTAATTGGCAAAAAGGGATAGTTGAAATTGTCTCTGACCCAAATACTTTTAATATCTGGATTGACTTGAATATAGCCTGCCAGCATTACGATCATATTTTTGGCTCTTTTCGTTTATTAAAAGCACCAAAGATACGATCGTTCGTGCGGCCCCATAGAAGGCAATAGAAAAGACGAGTTGCAGTCTCCACAGCTCGTCTTTTCTATGCTCGTCTTCTGGCACCGGCGTATTATACAACATGTTGTATAATACACCGACGCTTTCTTGTCGTTTTCCCATACAGTACGTAAAAAAAATGAGAAATAGCCGCGGTTTTTGTGCAAAACGTGACAAAAACCGTGGTCCTGCATCAGAAAAAAAAATCCGCTTTCTGGCCGTTTTTTGTCTGATGCTGTGTAGGCCTAGCCTTAATGTGTCAGCGGTACAGTGGGGGAAAGTTCAATCCCTTAATTGCTGTCAAAAAGGGACCAGAGAACACTAATGTTACAAATGTATCAAAGAGAAATGGCCAGCTTAGCCTATCAAAGGCCTTCTCCTTCTCAGCAACTAGAGTTAGGAGTAAAGCCTCTTGTGACTAATAACTGCCTACATCGACAAAGTCAATTTTCCACCTTGTCGGAATGGGACAAACCCCACCAGATCCTTATTGACCAGCTGGGGAAGCCATCTATTCAGTCTGTTAGCTAAAATTTTAGTAAATATTTTCAAATTGGAATTCAGCAGGGTGATAAGTTAATAATTATCACTGTCTCCTGGGTTCTTTCCTGATTTATGAATAAGAATTATGTGAGAGTGGGACATAGAGTCTGGGATGAGGGAGCCCTCCAGCAAACAGTTATAAAGTTATAACAAATGGGGGGCTAAGATCGCTGAAAACACTTTAAAATATAGTTATGGGAGACCATCAGGTCCAATGGCCTTCCCCTGATGGAAGATCTTTAATAACTTCCAGTAGTTTGTCCATAAGAATGGGGGCATTCAGGGAAGTGGATGTCTCTGACGGTAAAGTTGCCAGTAGACAAGACTGTAAAAAAAGTCCGGATAAGCCGGAGGTAGAGAGTAGAGTTCTGAGCAAAAACTTAAAAAAAAATCTTGGCAATGGATTTTGGGTCTTACCTTAGAGTGCCCTCCCTATTCCTAAGAGCTTAGGGCATAGACTTAGCGGTCCTTTCTTTGAGCCGTCTAACTAGTATAGTGTTTGCTTTGTTACCATACTCACAATATCTCTATTTGGAGTGGAGAAGAAGTTTATCTACATTATGGGTAGCTATGTCCTTTAGGTCATTCCGAGTGGCAATGATGCACCTCCGGTTACAAACATTGGGATGCAGGCACATCTTCCTTTTAAGGTTTTAAATGGTTTCAAAGAGTATTGGTCTGTTTTGTATAGTATTTCTTGTGTTTGGAGCCTAGTGCAATGCATTTACCCCGGAATACTGCTTTGTGGGCTTCCCAGAGAGTTGAGGCTGCCGATACTGAGCCAGCATTCGGGTCAAAATAGGAGGAGAGTGATTCCCGTAAATGTTCCCTACGAATAGGCTTTCTAAATCGAGTTTCGTTTAGTCTCCAGTGTCAGGAGCGCAGAGATGGGAGCTGAAAATTCAGATCAACCATGACTGGGGCATGATCGGACCATGTAATAGGCTCAGTGCTTGAACCCAGCAACATTCAGAGGATCAGAACATTACGGGAAAAAAAACCAATCCTGGCAGAGATGTGTTCAAATATTAGGAGTATGTTCAAAAACATGAGCTAAGCACAAAATTTTTATAATAGTTTTTATTACCATGCATTGGAAACATTGCACACTGTGTTCTAAATCAAAACATGATGAGAAATGTATAAATTTTAACTACTTTACAGAAAATAAAAAATGAACATTGGGCTGTTCCAAAAAATAAGTGTCTGCATTTATCTTTATAAACACAAGTATTTTTTTTTAGGATTTATCATTCCTGTAAATTAGTAACCTAATATTTAGTTGTATAACCACAGTTTTTAAGAACTGGTTCACAGCTATGTTGCTTAGAGTCAACCAACTTCTGGCACCTGTTAGCCAACCTGTTTGCTTTGACTACATCCCACAATTTATTTGCATTTGTTGGCTTTGCCTCAGAAACTGCATTTTTGAGTCACCCCACAAATGTTCTAACTGGTATGCGTTAAATAGGCCTGGCACCGTATTAAGAGAAACATGTCCATATCATGATGCTTGCACCCCCATGCTTCACGGTCTTCAGAGTGTACTGTGGCTTGAATTCAGAGTTTGGGGGTCTGTCTGATGAACTGCCTGTGGCCCTTAGACCCAGAAAGAACAATTTTACTTTCATCAGTCAACAAAATGTTTCTCCATTTCTCTTTGGCCAGTTGATGTGTTCTTTTGCAAATTGTATCTGCTTCTGCACCTGTCTTTTTTGTAATAGTGGGACTTTTCAGGGACTTCTTGCTAATAGATTAACTTAACACAGGCATCTTCTAACTGTCACAGTACTCACAGGTAACTTGAAACGGTCTTTGATCATCCTGGAGCTGATCACTGTCTGAATTGCCATTCTGGTTATTATTCGATCCATTTGAACGGTCGTCTGTTTTCTTCCACGTCGCTCAGATTTTGCTTTCCACTTTAAAGCATTGGAGATCATTTTAGCTGAACAGCCCATCATTGTCTGCACTTTATAAGTTTTACCCTCTCCAATCAAGGTACACTGTTCTTCTGAACAATGTCTCGAACTACCTAGATTTCTCAGACTTTCAAGGAGAAATGCACATACTTTCTTCACACAATGATTGACCTTACTAATTGAATTCCATACCGCTATAATTTTGGACACATCCCCTTTCAAATACATAAACCCAAAACACGAAGACCATGAAAGCGGAGTCTGTTGGTTTTCTAAGAATCTAATGCACCAACTGGTAAATTGTTTGACATGTGGTAATATTATTTATAACAAAATCAGTGATTAATCTGGTCATAATGGACTGGTATTATTTTAAACACAACTGTATGTGTCCAATGGGGGTGTGAGAAATAAGAAAAAAAAAGGTATTCCCTCTACTTGGGATGATTAAATGGAATCTGTTGCCAATTTTTTTTTTAATTGTTAATACAAGACTCTGATACATATTTTCTTCTTTGCCATTTTTATTTTCTGATGGTAGATTTCCCAATTCTGTTGTCTGTATACGATTGTGCGGACAGCATTCTTGCCTTTAGAGAGATGCTTTTCATGCACATAGAAGCCTGTGAACTGGATCAGCCCCATTGCTGTCTTTAGGAGAGGGTTGTCGGCATGCTCTGTGACCTGGGAAAAAGTCAGTGTGCAGGGAAATGAGAAGGGGAGCTATGACCATCTCCTACTGTGAATGGTGGATCCTGTGTTATCTATTAACATTGGTGTCACCTTTCAATTTGACCCTGCTTGTACTGATCATGAGTATACTGCTGAAAATCTCTCTCTACAGAACAGGAAGTGTCAGACAATTATTAGGCCTAGTGGCCAAAGTGAAAACTTAAGAATTATTAAAATATACAGAAAATTAAAAAAACAAAAAACACATAACCAAAAATTTTTTAAAAAAGGTGTTCAAAATAAAAGCGTAAGTCAGTTTTTGATGATACATTCCCATTAACTCTCCAGAAGTCAAACATATGCTAAGATCTTATAATCCTCCTAAAGGCTGTGGAGAGCCTAGTCAAAGCTGGACCTGGAGGTCCATACCCAAGGGCACCTCTATCCAAGGATTCCGGAAAAAAAAAAATCATGTTAAAGTCACCTCCTAACATTACTACTGTGGAAGGAAATTTAGTTAATTTGGCAAAACTCTGTTCAAAAAAGGTATTTGAGAGGTGTTGGGCACATATACATTACATAATTGACTTTCCATACAACGTGCCCTTGAAAATAATATAACTTCCAGATGTATCAATTAATGATGAGATGACTTGCAATGGAGAGATTCAGCAAAGCTAAACAATCCAGCTGAATTGTAACGTGGTTCTTGTAAGAATACAATATTTGCCCCAAGGGATTTGCACTCTCTCACAGCCAGTCTTCTCTTAATATTAGAATTTAGACCCTTGACATTTAAAGTTATGCACAGAACCATATTTCAAAGTCAAGAGGGGGAAAAACCTATAACAAGAATTGATCTTAAAAATTCTAATATGACTCAACAAGACCTGAGATTCCAAAGAGGAAGACAAAAAAAAAAAAAAAGCAACGAGGGTAGACACAGACTAGACTGAGAGCAAGAGCAATTGGAGTTGGCAAAGGAAATAGTAAGAACAATGCAACCAGAGGAAAATGCCTATGTCCTATTTCGGGGCCTTTGGGGAAAGCCCTTGTCTACCTCCAGGCCTTTGAGTGTAGTGGCACTGGTTTAGGAGGCTTGGAGGTAGACAAGGGCTTTCCCCAAAGGCCCCGAAATAGGACCTCGAAGATGGGACTTGCTCCTCAGAAAAAGAAAATGAACTAGGACAAATGTCTTCCCCCAAAAGAAAAAGAAAAGCGAACAAGAGATGTTAGAAGTAGAAAAGTTCACAAAAAAAACTAACAAACTCTTATCTTATATATCAAGAAATTAACTAAGGCACCTGGATAATTAAAAAAAAAAAAAAAAAATCTTAGGCACAAAATATGAACACATCTACTCGGCCATTGGATGTTAAGTCCCAGAATCAACAGGGAGGTGAGAGTCATCTTCTGGGCCAGGGAGAGCCCACAGGAGAGCGTCCTTTATGGCTTGTAGTAAATTGCCAGATGGGTGGTGGAAGTGGCGGGAGGACGGAGAGTATCCAATCATCCATCGGATAGGGATCTGAAGAACCTTGCAGAAGGCTGGGAGATCAGAAAAGACCTTGAGGGTTGCAGAACGACCATCCAACCGGGCCGAGAGCGCAAAGGGAAAGTTCCACCTGTAGGAATTAGGACGATCTTTCAAGATGGTCAGAAGGGATGTAAGGTGGCGACGTTTCTGCAGGGTGTACCACGATAGATCAGGAAATAGCTGAATAGAAGAGCCTTGGTATTTAAAATTGCACAGACCTTGGGCTTTTTCCATTATTGCCTCTTTCACCGTATGCTCATGGAGACAGCAGATAAAACGTCTGTAAGGAGTGGAGAAGAGCCCTTAGGTCGGAGCGCCCTATCAAACTTGATAGTGCGTGGGGGGAAGCCACCAATAAGACTTTCAGGTCATCTTTGGTAGGCAGTTGTAGAAAATTAGCCCATGGGTGGTGGTCTGTAATATGGGGGCTATGTGGTGCTGAAGAAAAGACTGGGGACCACGCCACAATAGAGCTCCGCTGCCAGAGTCAATGTTTCGAAGTGGTGAAGAGGACCTAGGATCCAAAATGTCAGAGCATGTGGAGGCTCCAGGTAGTGGCAGTGCTGCTGAGGCCCGATGCTCCTGTGAGAGGGCTGGGGTAGCGCGAGGTGAGTTAGCTGCCATGGCGCTGTATTAAGGCAAATCTAAAATAATACTGTGAGGAATTCACTCAAAAAATGACAAATCGTTCACCCCCTCCAACTTCAGTCAAATGGCCTGCGAGAGGAAGAGGTCAATTATACCCATCGTAAATGCCCTTCTATAGGAAGCTAGCTCAGCAGGGGATATCACCACATCAAAAGTAGCCTCATCTCCATTAATTAGCACCAAGACATATGTTCTCTCAAACCCCCAGCTTCACAGACTTCAATAAACCCAGGCCAGACACAGCGGCCTCGACATTTCATAAAGATTTATAGGCGATCAGTTCATAGCTGGTCTATGGCGATTTCATATCTTAAAATATGGAACTTCCCGTACACATAGCCACCACTCCCACGTTTGCAAGATGCAGGGGGACCGAGAAATTCAGAACTGGACTTAGGAAGCCCATAGGATAGGGGTGTCTGGTATCAGGGCGTAGCTTAGGTCCAACTGGTTCTGATGATGCCACTGGTTCCGTCCTGTACCAATGCCCTGCCGAGGTATGGCCCATTTTGGTTTTTCAGTCAGAAATGGCATGGCAAGAGTGGGAGGAGTTTGTAGACCGTCCCAGGGGTGTGTGGGGGAGTGTAGAGGACCGTCACGTGGGCTGTCCCATTACAGATATAAGCAGGAGCTCCAGTCGTTGCATTCAGGAGGGGGGGGGTACCTAAGAGCATTTCCAGGAGCATCCACACACAGAAACCAGGCCACATAAGCCCCCCCATGTGGGACCCGAGCCAAGCCAACCACAGGTAACTGGACACATCTTACTGCCTTTGTCTGTAACCATACTTATATTTGCACCTCTGACTCATCTGTAATTATTATCATTTTGTATATATTTGTCTAGTGTGCCCTCCAAGGCGAATTAAATCTATAAACTTTATTCTGAGTGAATCTGTCTTGATCATCGGCCTCACACGCCTATTACTCGGTCTATGATATATAGCTACCCCAAGGCTGGTTCCTGGCCTTGTTATAAGTCGGTAACGGACGGTCTTATAACTAAACTAGAAACTGGTGGCAGCCGATTAGACTGGCAGATTTTTGTTTAACCAGTGTGGGTAAACAAATCTCTCACAGCCGCTCTGGGTCGTTGGCGAGTAGTGTGTTCTCTAGTCATCTCTGGGTCTCCCTGTGCCCGTGTGGACAGGGGTTAACGGTGGAACAGTATCTGGCTGACCTTGTGTACCTCTAGGGGGCGATGTAACATCACGATACACCCCAAGTCAGGCCGTCGACCCTCGAGTGGGCCGGCGGGGCGGGCTTTTTCCTGACAGATTGGTGGCAGAATGGTGGGATCAAGACAATAGTGTTTGTGAGTGCAGGTCCCGCACTCCCAGACACTAAGGACTACCAGCAGTGTTTTTTGCTGCTGGGGTCTCAAGAGTAACTCAGCACTAGACAAGTCAGAGTGCAAATACAAGGTTTTGGGTGCATTCCGGTTGCAGTTTTCGTGTCAAGTAACCATGTGTTGCAAGGATGGCTGATCGTGGCAAAGGCAAAGCTGTAGGCCCGGAGGAAACAGTCGGCGAAGTTAGCCAGGTGGAGCTCGGCCCAGACCAGGCTATGAACTATGAAGGCGAGGAGGAGTCCAGCTCGGGCTCCTCAAGGAACCAGCCACAGGTGGTCCATTGCGCAGTGGGCAGCGCACCCTCAGCTATTCTCCTGCAAGCTGCCCTGGCTAAGCTTGAGGCTGGAGACCTCGACACCTACAAGGCCCTCCTAGCAGCAGCAGAACGTCGCGAGCGGATAGAGGCGGAAGCTGCAGAACATCACAAGCCGATACAGATGGCAGCTGCCGAACGTCGGGAGCAGGCCGAGGAACGTCAGCGTGAGCGGGACCACCAGCTACAGAAGGCACAGTCCACCTAGGCCAGTCAAGAGCCTCCTGAGACCCAGGTCCCCAAGTTAAGGGCGGAGGACTTCCCCATGCTGGATAAAGGTGGGGACCTGGACACCTTCTTGCTGGCATTCGAAAAAATTTGCCGCCACCACCATGTACCTGAGGACCAGTGGGTCCGGTTTCTAACTCCTCATCTCCGAGGTAAAGCCCTGGAGATCTTCGGGGACCTGCCCAGCGATGCCACCCTGACCTACGAGAAAGTCAAGCCGGCGTACATCCGGCAGTACAACCTCACTCCTGAGATGTACAGGAAAATGCTCCGGAGCTTGCAGCGGTCCTACAGACAGCTGGGCCGACCACATGTGGGCCCTCCAGAGAGCAGTCGACCAGTAGACCACCATCCAGCAGCTGAAGGAGCTCATCGCAACGGAGCAGATTTTGTGGAACTGCCCAGAGGACCTCCAGCAGCAACTTCGTGACCGGAAACCGGAGGGGGTCACCACCACAGCAAACCTTGCGGATGAATATGCCAACACTCGGGCACTAGAGGCCTGGAAGCACGCCAGCTGGAGACGAAGTAAGACTTCCGCTGGGCAAGTTGTCCCTACCCCTAAGCCCAGGGGGCCCCCAGCCCATGCTTCCACATCTGTGGGGGAACCCCGACTGTCACCTTTGCAAATAGCCAGGATATTTCAAGGCCGCATGTCCCCAGCGCCAGAAGGGCCCGTCCAAGTCCCCTTTTCCAAGGCCCCCCAATGTTTTGTGTGTGGGGGAAGGCCCCTTGATATCTACCAGCCAGTCACCGTAGGCCTGTCCGTGGCCATGGGACTCTTGGACACCGGCGCGGAGATGACTGTGGAGCAGACTGAGCTGGTGTCCCCAAAGGACATGATACCTGGAAAGACCCGCTCTGTCTCCAGAATTGGAGGCGTTGTGCCGGCGCTGCCAGGGGCCTAGGTGTATTGGGACTGGGGTGCCGGGCATGGAGTATCTTGGAACATTCCAGCTAGTGTTTTGTTAGGGACAGACTTGGGGCAGCTGGTAGCCCGTTTTGAGGCCCCTGAAGCCCCAAGGTCTGCTTCCACCAAATGTAATGTGTCATCCAACCCTGTTAATAATGTGGACAATGTTGTTAACATGCATACTGAGAGGAGTATGGGGTTGGGTGATATGGTGTGTTCCTTTCCATCCTATGGAGAGGAGATAAGGTCAGCGGGTTGCAATAGGGCAGCAGGATGTGTCCAGCAAGCCTGCTGGGAATCGTTGTCCTCTGGTGTGGCATCAGAGGGGACAGACCGGGGGAAGGACAGCTGTGGTGGGGGGAGCATGCAGGTAAGGCAGGGCTCCCAAGTAAGGCCACAGAGCAGGGTCTCCCCACAAACTATGTCAGAGGGTCAGGTTAGGTTAGGCCAAGCAGACTGGCGACTTATATAGACGCCGAGGGGGAGGGAGCCCCACCAGCGGTTGCAGCGGTCATTGCCGCTGTCACATGCAGTGGTAGGGCCAGAAGCCAGGAGGCCCAGACCGACCAGAAGCAGTGGTACGACAAGAACGCTTGTGAGAGGACCTACCAGGTGGGTCAGAAAGTGTGTGTACTGGTCCCTGTACCACAGGACAAGCTTCAGGCAGCCTGGGAAGGCCCATATGTCGTGCACCAGCAACTCAACGCAGTCACGTACCTGGTCACCCTGGACCACGACCGGGGAAGGCGGAAGGCCTTCCACGTGAACATGATGAAGGCGCATCATGAGCGGGAGGCATGTGCCCTTCCCGTGTGCAACCTGCCCGAGGAAGGTGAGACTGAGACCCTCTTGGATATGCTCGCCCTGGTCAGGGCAAGTGGAGCCATACAGGATGTGGAGATTTGCAGACAGCTCCTGTCCCAGGACCAACGGTCCCAGCTGTTGGCAACCCTCCACCCCTTCCGGGTGCCTGGAAGGACGGAGTCAGCCGTCCATCACGTGGACACCGGGGATCACCCCCCAATACGGCGTTCGGCATATCAGATCTCCCCCGAAGTGCAGCAGCACATGCGCAAGGAGATCGACGATATGCTGAAGCTGGGGGTCATCCAGGCGTCCAACAGTGCCTGGGCCTCGCCTGTAGTCCTCGTCCCCAAGAAGGATCGGACCACCCGGTTCTGCGTGGACTACATAGGGCTCAACGCTGTCACAGTCACCGCTGTGTACCCAATGCCACGCATCGATGACCTGCTCAATCAGTTGGCCGGGGCCAATTACCCGACCATCCTGGATCCGAGCCGGGATATTGGCAGATTCCCGTTGACCTGTGAGGCACGGGAACGTTCTTCCTTTATCACCCCATACAGACTGTACGAGTCCACCGTCATGCCGTTCGGCATGAAGAATGCCCCTGCCACTTTTCAGTGGATGGTCAACACGCTACTCAAGGGACTTGAAGGGAATGCGGCTGCGTACCTCGATGACACAGCCCTTTTCAGTCCCACCTGGGAGGACCACCTCCAGCACCTGACGCAGGTGCTTGGACCTATCCGCCAAGCAGGCTTGACCATCAAGCCAGAAAAGTGCCAGCTGGGCATGAGTGAGGTCCACTACCTTGAAGCCAGAGCCCGGAAAATTGGATGCGATCGCATCCTGGCCCAACTCCAGGACCAAGAAGCAGGTGATGTCCTTCTTGGGCACCGCTGGGTACCATAGGTTTGTTCCACACTATAGCAGCCTGGCAAAGCCCCTGACGGACCTAACTAGGAAGAGGTTGCCCTCCGCAGTCGATTGGACAAACGACTGCGAGATGGCCTTCCAGCCCATCAAGGCCGCGCTGTCCAGCACCCCAGTATTACAAGCAGCCAACTTCACCTGGCAGTTTATAGTACAAACCGACGCCAGTGACTTTGGCCTCGGTGCAGTGCTCAGCCAGGTGGACACAAAGGAACAGGAACATTCCATTATGTACCTGCGCTGGAAGCTTCTGTCGAGGGAAGTGGCCTATTCTACGATGGAGAAGGAATGCCTGGCGATAGTGTGGGCCCTGCAGTGGCTGCAGCCCTACCTATACGGGCGTCATTTCATCGTGGAGACGGACCACAACCCTCTGAGCTGGTAACACACGGTCTTCGGGACCAATGGGAGGTTGCTACGCTTGAGCCTGGCGTTCCAACAGTATAACTTCGCCATTCGCCACCGTAAGGGCCAAGACCACGGCAATGCCGATGGGTTGTCCAGAAAGGGAGAGGGGGCAGGCGGGCGCATGGTAGAGCACCACGAGTTGCTGCCCCCTAGCGCCCTCTAAAGGGGGTAGGAGGGAGGAATTCACTCAAAAAATGATAAATCGTTCACCCTCTCCAACTTCAGTCAAATGGCCTGCGAGAGGAAGAGGTCAATTATAAACATCGTAAATGCCCTTCTATAGGAAGCTCGCTCAGCAGGGGAGATCACATCAAAAGTAGCCTCATCTCCATTAATTAGCACCAGGACATGTGCTCTCTCAAACCCCCAGCTTCAAAGACTTAAATAAACCCAGACCAGACACAGCGGCCTTGATATTTCATAAAGATTTATAGGCGATCCGTTCATAACTGGTCTATGGCGGTTTCAGATCTTAAAATATGGAACTCCCCGTACACATAGCCACCACTCCCACATTTGCAAGAGGCAGGGGCACTGAGAAATTCAGAACTGGACTTAGGAAGGCCATAGGATAGGGGTGTTGGACATCAGGGAGTAGCTTAGGTCCAGCCGGTTCTGATGATGCCACTGGTTCTGTTCTGTGCCAATGCCCTGCCTAGGTATGGCCCATTTTGGTTTTTCAGTCAGAAATGGCATGGCCAGAGCGGGAGGAGTTTGTAGACCGTCCCAGGGGTGTTTGGGGGAGTGTAGAGGGCTGTCACATCGGCTGTCCCATTACAGATATAAGCAGGAGCCCCAGTCGTTGCATTCAGGAGGGGGGGTACCCAAGAGCATTTCCAGGAGCATCCACACACAGAAGGCAGGCCACATAAGCCCCCCCCCCATGTGGGCCCCCATCCAAGCCAACCACAGGTAACCGGACACATCTTACTGCCTTTGTCTGTAACCATACTTATATTTGTACCTCTGACTCTTATCTGTATATTATGATTTTGTATATATTTGTCTAGTGTGCCCTCCTAGGCTAATTAAATCTATAAACTTTAATCTGAGTGAATCTGTCTTGATCATCGGTCTCACACGCCTATTACTCGGTCTATAATATATAGCTACCCCTGGTTCCTGGCTGGTTCCTGGCCTTGTTATAAGTCGGTAACGGACCGGTCTTATAACTGAATTAGAAACTGGTGGCAGCCTATTAGACTGGCAGATTTTTGTTTAAAACCTGCCGTTAAGGGTCGTTAGCGAGGAGTGTGTTCTCTTGTCCTCTCTGGGTCTCCCTGTGCCCGTGTGGACAGAGTTTAACGGTGGAACAGTATCTGGCTGACCTTGTGTACGCCTAGGGGGCGGCGCAACGTCACGATACACCACAAGTTAGGCCATCGACCCTCGAGTGGGCCGGCGGGTGGGCTTTTTCCTGACAAATACTTTTAATGATATATATATATATATATATATATATTTATTTTTTAAACAAAATCATTGCAGCAACTAGTGCCATGAATATGGACACTGTAGAATTAATATATAAGTAGGAGGAGTAAAGCCAAACAGTAGACCCTAGGAAAACTGAGCCACTTGCCCTTCCTTAACACAAAGCAGGGTATTCACCCGGATAAGGGCATCCTTCTCTGGAACTCAGCGCAGGCGATATGTTCACGCTAGAATTCCCTCGAGAGTAAATATTCCAACAGGTCTTGATCCTCTCAAATATTTCTTGAATCTCACCATAGGACAGATGAGCGACAACGCAAAGGGATAGGATGAATGGCTAACAGACAAATTACAATGAAATATTTTCCATGTATCAATGCCATTTTTAACATCAGACAATAAGACTTTCAGGTCATCTTTGGTGGGCAGTTGTTGTAGAAAATTAGCCCATGGGTGGTGGTCTGTATTATGGGGGCTACATGGTGCTGGAGAAAAGGCTGGGGATCTTTGCCATGAAAGGGTTCCTCTGCCAGATTGCATGTTTGGAGGTGGTGAAAGGGATAGAGGAGCATGTGGAGGCTCCAGCGAGTGGCAGTGCTGCTGAGGCCTGATGCTCCTGTGAGAGGAGTAGCATGAGGTGAGTTAGCCACAATGGCACTATAAAATGGCGGGCTGAGGGCCACATTAGTAGATACCTGCATGCGATCTGGCAAGGGAGGGGGATGTGGAGAAATAGCTGCGTCCGATACCTATGGGAGTCTCTGTCCTTCTGCTACCATCCATGGTCGCTTCCAAATACAGCCTTCGAGGGCCTGGTTTCAGGGGTAAATGGAGAGTTCCCCGCTCCTTTCATCACAGCTGTGATAGGCAGAGGACGGGCTGTGATCACGGTGTGAGACAGGGAGGCAGGGTGTAATGGAAGCAAGCGCCGGAGGTGCAGCATGTGGCACGCTCCTGTGGTAAGTGTCCAGAGCTGTCTGAGGCAGAGGGTTAGCCCAAGCTTTGCTCAGGGTTTTTTTTTAGTAGAAGGCATAGCTTTCTTCTGCCCATCTCGGGTGAATATAACTATAGGGCCAGAAAAATAGATTTAAGCAGGAGCTATTCTACTGTGCAACCCTTTCCTATGGCTTTCGGTCATGGCCCCCTAATCATTAATTTTAAATGTGGGCACTTCAAATGCCACTTGCCATTCTATATAGGAACACCCGTTCCAAAGGTCTGATATCCTTCCCTATTTGAGTTTCCCTAACTTTTCCACCCTCAAAACTTTAATTTGTCAACTATAACTCCCTCTACAGCACTATATGAACAGATTTTGCTAGCTACTCTAAAGATCTTATTTAATGGGTAGATCGGATTAATGCAGTCAAGATGATGACACTTCGCAATATACTTTATTATTTTAGAAACCTTCTCATCCACTTCATGGTTTCCCAACTAAATTCCTTACAAAAACTTATGTCATTAATATAGCATAAGAGATTAAGAGTGGCAGACCAAAGTACTGTTCGTACCTGCTAAGAAAAGAGACTTGGGTTGCCTCTGCTTAAAAACCTATTATGAAGCCGCTATTGGAGAGCAGTGTAGAAACTGGTGGCTTCTCAGCTGCTCAAAACAGTGGGTAACCATGGAAAAGCATTCCTTAGGCTTCTCTCAACTTCACTCGGCATTATGGACTGGGCTAATTATGTGGCACAAATTAAAAGTGAAAAAAAATCTCTTATTCATATCCACCCACAGCATCCCATGTATATTATTAGATATCAACTTAGGAAATTGGATGGACAAAGGACATTAGCTCCTCAGATTATCTTCAACCTTTCAGGCGGATTAAAGAGACCTTTAATATCCCTAATGGAGACTTTTATAAATATCTTTGCATATGACACAACAGCAGAAATCCCTTCTCACTTTGATTTTTTTTTTTTAAACAACCCAAATAAAAATACTAAAGGGCATATCACTCTGTTACAAAGATCTTTTGCCTGACCCACCCCCACATGGCCTCTCATTTGTAGAGAAATGGGAAAGATTTTAACACTTCTTTCTCCAACAGGCAATGGAGATTTATTTTTACTCCACAGCTTAAAGCATCTAAATGTATAAATCATTTGGAAACATCCAGAAAACTATTAAACAGATGGTATTTGACTCCTTAACATCTCGCAAACATGTTTCCAACCCATTCTGATGTAGATGCAACCAAGAAGTGGACTCGTTATTGCATATTTGGTGTGAATGCCAATCTGTTAGGCAGTTTTGGAATTCTGTCCATCAGCTGTTTGAAAAGGTTTTTGGGAATCTAAACAGTTGCTCATCACCTATGGCCTATCTATCTATCGGTCTTGAATACCTACTTTTACATGATGCCTATTTGACAACTCACATTCTCACTGTAGCCACATTCCATTTAGCTAAACATTGTAAAAGTTTTTTCCCTTGTCTCCCAGAAATTCTAAATGCAATCCAATACAACATTTCAAATGAAAAAAGTGGCAAGTCATCTGAATTACTAACGCAAGTTTAAAAAAAAAAAAAAAAAAAAAAAACGAAACAAGTGGGAATGTTTCTAGTCGGAACCCAATTAACCTCCTGTACTCTGAATATCTATGTTGCCTTTTTCTTAAACTTATTGGTGAATGTGTACATGTGTTCTACATTTGTGCAGTCGCCTCGTTTCTATCTTCAAATTTTAGGTAAATAGTTAACATTTTTCTACACTCCATCTCTTTGTTTTCTACAGTATATTAAACTTCTCCTTTGTTATAAAGCCTTTGCATGTTGTATAAGATTGATTGTACAACCACTTTATGGTGTAAGGATCTATGCTGCTAATTTGATATACAATTATGTTGAAAAGCTTTCAAAAAAAAATATGTTTACAAAAATTTTTAATTACATCTATAACTACAGATTAGGAAAAAAACAAGAGCTAAGCATTTCAGGCAGAGCAAGGTCAACTGCAAATTCCTAAACGCTAAAAATTAAGAAATCACTTAACCCTTTATTTTCTCTGACAAGACTGAGGACGCAATAACTTTTTTACATGGGCAATACTGTTTATTATATTTTCAACTTCAAAAAATAAAAAGAATTTAAAAGCTGCTTTTTTTGTTTTGTTTGGGTTGTCTTGATCCTATATTAAAATTAGCCGTTTGACTGGAAGCACAAGTGTGACAAATTAGCAAAACTCAAAAATAAAACAAGAAAAAAAAATTGGGAAAGGAGCGCACACATACTCCTTGCAGTTTCCTACAGAGCTGTCCATGGGTGTATTATGTTTTACCTATCTATGCAAGGTGCAGCTCCCCCCCCCCTTACACAGCAAAGACTGAGCACCACTACAATGCCTACACGATACTTACCATTTTTGTCTTTAAAGCCAAGATCAGCTGTAGATTCAAACTAGTATAGTTCTTTCCATTACATTTTTAAAAATATTTTGATTAACTCTATGAAACCAGAATACTGCCACCAAGTGGTTGAATGACTACACGACAGGTATTTACATATGTGGGTCAATAGAGAGGATCTTCTAATGTAGAGGACAATGTGGCCTTCTCTTTCCAGATAGGGGTTGAGGGAGAAGGATGCCATGCCACCCACTTATCAGTGTAGCGCTACCAAATAGGAGGGAGGAGTTTGTGAAGATGGAATCCGTCTCATCCAAACTCACTCCACCGTGTCCTGCACTTAGCATTGAAATGGAGACAGGCACCCGATACACTAACCTGAGCATTTGACTACAATGCTCCTGCTTCACCCTGTGGCTCTTGCTGCATGCAGTGCCCACATCAAAGTGCTGTACAGAAATGTGCAATGTGATTTACTACCATCGTGACTCTTCTGGGATGGGCTATCCACTAGTTAATTATTTTGCCAATAGGACTAAAGTTAGTTACTTTTAAGAACATATTCAAATGGGTCATATGGACTGCATGTTTTCTGCATCGAACCTGCAGATCAAATCCATACCAATTGGTGAGGCTTTATTATAGATTCTACTCCATGATAAATTAATGCAGATTTTATTTTGTGGGTCCGTAGGTAGGAAAACTGGCAGCTGATCAGACACGTGAATGCACCCCAAATGTCCTAACAGTGCCAACTTAGTTTTCAGCTGTTTGATGAAGACTGGTTGCTAGGGATAGAATGTCTAATCTGAGAGAAATTCGTTTCTATAGACATGCTTCTTAGACTTGAACTGAGAAAACGGACACTATACTGAAGACCGTGAAAGATGGCTTGGGAATATTTATACCAATTGATAAATATAATGTAAGGAAAGTCCAGCTCACCAGGTCCATAAGAGGCACGATGTTGAGAGCATGAACAGTAAAAGTTCAACAGTTCCAGCGTCCTCTTTAAATAATGAATTTCTTCAGGTTAAAATCCAGTAAGAAGGAAAACAGAAAAGGTTCTTTTGTCTCTTTTCTAGGTTACTGAATTATAACCCGAGGAAATAAATTAATTATTTTACCCATGTTTAAATTTAGCAAAAACAAATTGGTATACTATTACTGCCTTGTAGTAATCCAGGTTTTTTTTCTTTTTCAAATATTAGTACCTTGAAATTTGGTACCTTTGTGAACCATCACCTGAATAGAAAGATTTATAAGGATAGAAGTTTATGTACACATTTTATAAAACATTTATGCAAAAGCATTTACATACAACATATGCAGGTTCTTTTGCTCTAAGGGCCTTTGTGTAGCAATAATTCACTTCCTTTGTTAATCTGGATATTTGATGTTTGTTTTGGCAGGTTTTCTATTAACTCCAAGCACATACATGTGTATAGATACAACTAATATAATAAGCCTTGACACACTGCAAATCTAACAAAGTCTGCAGTTTTAAATGAAAGTAAAATTAGAAAAAAAAAAAAAAATTCTAACAGTACCATACTGGTTAAAATGAAAATAGACTACCATCTATATCTACAGGGTAGAATGCCAGAACAAAATAATACACTAAATATTGAGTGCTAAAAGCTCTAGAACAGCCACCTTCCATTTAAGCAAAACCTCTGTCTAATCTTTTCTATTGCTATATTCATAGGTCAATATCATGGCCAGTATCGTGTATCCGTTTTTTTAAACTAAAAGCCAGGAACAGCATTTAAAAAAAATAAATAAAATGGAAATACATCCCGTTGGTTTTGGATGTTTTACTACTGCCATTGTAAAAAAAACAAAAACAAAAAAAAAAAAAACGCATAAGGCATACATTGATGATTTTTGCTACCAAGGAGCATGTGCTATTGTCGTTTTTTTTTTAAAGATTTAAATAAAGAATAATTTTATAGCTATATTCCAGCCCTTGGATTGTGTGCATTGTTGCTGGACTTTTTTTTACAATTGTGTTGCTGCATATCAGCTGGAGATAGCTGATCATTCTCATGTAGCACACCCACTACATGGACTCCTTGCAAGATTACCTTGGATCTGGTGAGCTGACCCTCCCCTGTTATATTTTACTACTGCCATGTTAATGATGACTTAGCCTTTATGTATAACAAGCATGTCAAACTCAAAAGGCTAGCACTGGGCGTATCAACAATGTCTAAGGTTATGTGGGCGCAAGATTAAAACAAAAAAAAACACTTTTATAGGAAAGCAAGTTTATTTTGAAAAGTCCAAAAAAAACCCCCACAGGAACAACAGTAAAATTAAGGTTTTCATCCCGACTCGTGGGGCCTCTTCTCTGCTTTCAACATTCCTGCTTCAGCAGAAATTTTGTTCGCAGCAATTGATTACATTCAAAACTGACCCAATGTGAACGTCAGTAGTTCTGGATCAGACACACTTTTCTTTTTAGAAGTGTAAATCATTGTTTGCACCGACTAGTAATCTGTCATATTAGGCACATCAAGCAAGCCATTATAAGACTAACATCTGGCAGGTGGCATGATGGGGATTACTATTAGGGTAGGTTCACACAACGCGTTTTACTCCGTGTTTACATGCGCTTTTCGATACGCGTTTGGATCAGTCTTTCTGACCTCAAACGGACCCAAGCACGTATCGAATAAATAGCAATGCGATTTACATTGCTTTTAATATGAAACACGCATCGAGTGATCTCTGATGTGTGTCTCATTGAGTCTTTCAGATCCGTTCCAAGAATTGACTTGTCAATTCTTGGTCCGAAAGATGCAGCAGGAGCCCTACTTAAAGCTATAGGGTACGATCCCGCTGCTTCCAAACACGCAGCTGCGTGTTTGGGTACGTGTTGGGTCCGTTTTAGATCCGATTGCGGCAACGAAAAACGCATCCAAAACACACAAAACACGCAGATGTGTGTTTGGATGTGTTTTGGCTGCAGTAGGAACGCGCCCTCTAGTTTTAAATAGGGCGTCTGCTGCGTCTTTCGGATCAGGAATTGACAATTCTTTGAACATATCCGAAAGACGCATCAGAAAGATGCATCGGTGATCACTCGTCTGCATGCCGATGTGCATTTTACATTGAAAGCAATGTAAATCACACTGCACATTGTTAGATGCGTATATGGGTCTGTTTAGGGTCCGGAACACAGATCCAAACACGCATCTAACAATGGATCCAACACGCCGTGTAAGTATACCCTTGGGGAATACTTGCTGCTATTGGTGGGAGAAACGCTGCGTCACTACATAGGTGCAACATGATGGGTAAGCGATCATATTAAATTAAGCTATAGAATATTTTACAAATTTTGTTGCATACATGTTTAAACTTTGACACGGTTGCTGTACAATATGCTTCAGAAAAAGGCTTTTAACTTGTACAAGGGACATCATTAATTACTCAAAAGGGTATGTTCACACAACGGATTCTGGTGCTAAAAAATATCAGCGCCAAATCCTCGTCCGATAATCCACGCTTGTAAGAACGGATTTCAGATGGAGGTAAGAATATGTTTCTGGAAAGAAGGCAGCGTATCTTCAATACACAATAATTGGAGGCACGGAATCACCTCAAAGAATTGACATGTCAATTACTTGTCAGAGCTG
Source organism: Phyllomedusa bahiana (assembly GCA_025379985.1). Classification (NCBI taxonomy): domain Eukaryota; kingdom Metazoa; phylum Chordata; class Amphibia; order Anura; family Hylidae; genus Phyllomedusa; species Phyllomedusa bahiana. The sequence continues at coordinate 52,074 of JAODAL010012051.1, read as the reverse complement.
AAAAGAATTCAGCGTTGAGGAAAATCAGCATCGTTCATATAACACCAATTTTCTATAGCTAATACAAGTCAGAATACAGTACAGTCGCAATGGACAAGGATTCTTAGGCAGATAGAGAGCTGAATCCACCCCAGAATCAGCCTCCAAATCCGTTGTGTGAACGCAGCCTAATAAAAGCCACAGCAGAAATCTCAATGCCAGAAATTTATTTTTCTTCTGCAAAGAACACTACACGTTGTACTTTAAAACTGAAGATGGGATATTTGTCACATGGTTACCTCAAGTGATGGCTTTGTTTAAATGGCAATCTAATTTTTACTTCAAATTTTGAGCACACGGTCTGTTTGTTGCAGTTGATGATTTCTAATTTAATTTCCAATAAAAAAAAAAAGTTGACATTGTATACACAAAATTACATTGTAATTTTATACAGTGTATACACCGAATTACCTATAAATTATTGTAAAGACTGAAAAATCAGCTGGCAGCAAGTGTGCATGAGTGTACTTTAAATTTCTATTCACTCAAAGCAAGGCAGGCAAACTTGCAAACTAGGGGGAAATAGTTAAATGGGGTGAGGGTGATGGGTAAGGAAATAAAATAAATATAAAAACATTTCACACATGCACCTTTATTTTGTATCAGTAAGCATACTGACTAAGCATGCAAAAAAGAATGGTCTGGCCAATTATATTCTTTAGATATATATTTTTATGTAGTATTACATGGCAGCCTGACATCACGCACACAAATACAATTATACATCAGAAAAAAAGGCAAAAACACAGCTTGCAGTTCAGTCCTGTGAAATTTCTCGACAATAACTTCAAACCACTTTAGCCAAATATCGAGATGTAAGGGAACATTAAATGCAAGCACTGCATGCAGATCTAAAACATGAGCCCTAACAAAAACCTGAAAAAGAGATGAATGGTGAAATTTCTTTAATGTACATGCACCTGACTAAACAGGTGAAATCCAATATCACAGAAGCATAAAAAAAGTACAGAAAATATATATAAACAGTAAGTATACATGTAACCATAAGACAAATGAGTTATTTAGCATAAAAAAGAAAGAAAAGAAAAAAGGCCTAATTTGACAATACATACTGTGCGTTTCCATTGCGCACACACGCACATTTACAATGTGTTACAAACTATAATGGTGGGCTCACGGAGCCAGGCTCTGCTTTGAGATTTACATGCAGGACTCTTCGGAGTCAATAATAGTCACTTTAGAGATCTGCAGAATAGAAACACTGTTGCAAATCTATGTACTTTGCTGAACACACAAAAACATGATGATTCAAGACCTTTTTAGTGTGTAACACAAAATGATTAAGCTATTCACAAAATACCCTCTGTCTCTGCTAGCCCAAAAGAACATTCGAGAAAGTACTGAAATAGCAATGGACAACTACATTGACCTTAATTTTGAGCAGTAGTTAAAAAAAAAAAAACAAATACAAGGCATTTGCCATAAGGCCAACTATGAAACATGGCAGAAAAAGTCAGTATAAAAAAAAAAAAAAAAAACGCCATAAGGTTTTGAGTAACAGTTTAGCACTCTCGTGCATTAACAAGAGACAAGTGCTAAAACTTAGCAGCAAAGGGGGAGAAAACAAAAATCCAATAAATTTAATGGTTACCTGCTCCCTTAAAAATGAGACAGAGAAAGTTAGATTCGAGTACACATGCAGCTTTTCTGTATCCATTGCGAGTGGGTGACATACATGGCACGGTAGATAGTACAGTATACCAGTAACAGGTTTATATAGAGCATTCTTTTCAAATGCAAGAGCTTGAAGTGTACAGAAAAAAAAAAATGTATGTTGGCACCAACACTGGTGTAAGCCCGGTTTAACGAGTCCTAATGACGATCACAATTAAGCCCAACCAGAAAAAAAAAAACCCTTCATGTGCTCCCAGTTAAGGGGTCAATCAAAAGTTTTGGGGAGTGTAGGATCAACTTTAACAGCTGAGGTGGACTCTACAAGGCAACGTAAAGGCGGCTTACAAACATTCTGTGCAAAACATAACACAGATAAGAGGACAGGTAAAAAGGGAATTTCTACTATAAATCCATTTTTCTATATAACCCTCCTTTGTAAGGGCCTTTTGCAGACCCATTCTTAAATTTTGGGGTGTATAAAAGGGACTTTTCCCCAGCTTTTTCCCCCTTTTTAAGTAACTCGCATGCTTGTTGAACCGCTTTGGGAATGCTTAGAAAGAGAAAAAAAAAAATCTTAACTTTACCATAAGGGTTAAGATTCATCACACAGAATCGGCAATTCTAATCGCCACTCAACCACTTAATTTATTTTAAAAAAAGGGTTTTATTTCTTCTCTTTTACGAAGGTGGAACTCAACAGGTCACATTTTCATAGCACTTGAAATACAGGTTATGCAGCAGCAAGTGACTTTAAAAAAAAATAAACAAAGCCAAACGAAGAAAAAAAAAAAAAAAAATATTGTAAAAAGCGGAAACCCCTTCTCACTCAAAAAGACAGATAAAAACACTGGAAATATTCCCTTCAACACAGTTTAACATGTCCATGGTAAAGCCAAAAGTTAGGAAATGTCATGTCTTTATTTTTGTATCAATACATGTTTTCTTTCATTTACACAGCTGCACTAGTGTTGCCATATTTGATGTGGAGCTTCAGGCCAATTTACAGCTAAATGAACATCCTGCAGAAACTCAACTGAACGGCGCCAAATGTTTGGCAAAATGTGGGTGTGAACCGCAAGTCAATACTTCACAGTGCAATGTTTTGCTGGGACTCACAGCACAAGTATCAATGACCCCTACTGCTTTCAACAAAGACTCTGGAAGCTAAAATAATGGACACCTACTTTACGCAAGTTAGACATACCAAACAGTCCTCCGGAGCAAAAGGAATGAGTGCGTAAGAAATTTCTATCCCGATATTTCACAATCTGCATGGCTGGTCTCGGTTCTGCACCTCCTGCTTTAAAAATTGATGATCAAAAACATACAAGTGTCCCTAACGCCAAAACACGTCAAATCTTTGAAAGTGGTTTGTTCCTTTGTAAGAGAAAGACTGAGAAGCATGTTCAAACAAAATGACTTTTCCCTTTCTTTTGTACGCAACATTGGGGATTGTGGGTTCGCAGGAATAGCTGAGTGTTTGTCATCAGAAAGCAGTAAGTCTTTCTACAAATTTTACAGGTATTTAGATCCACAAGTTTGGCAAGGGTGTCCACAACTCCACTTAGGATGTCTTCACCAAATCATAGACATAAATATGGAAATCGTCATCAAACTTTATGAAGTAAACAGAGGGTTTGGCTTCAACTTGATGAATAACCATGCCAGTCCTTTTTGAGCCATCTTCTTTGGCATATTCCACTTGCTTCCCCAAGGTGCAAACAACCCGCTTTTCCGGGGAGGAGGAGTATTATTGGTAGTAAAAAAAAAAAGGCATTTTGTTTAAAAAAAAGACTTTTGGTGATTTTAAATTGTAATGATTGTACACCGTTTCTTTAATACCCAATTCTGTATTTTAGAGACTTGCACTGGGTTTAGCAAAAACACTTGTTGCTTTTTAAGAATTTGTTCTTTCACCGTTTTTTTGTCAAAGTCAGTGGTATCCATCCAGAAGACTTGAATAAAGGTATCCCATGCACACTGCAAAGCGGCTGAGGCAAGCAACAGGGGGGCTAAGGAAGACTAAATCTCGCTAGCGCCCAATTTAACATTAGAAGAGATAGCTCCCAGACATAAAAAACAAGTCTGGTATATATAATCAGAAAGTAAAGCAAACAGTGCAAGAGAGACTACGTTTGCTCAATAGATTCCGATGGTGTTGCCACAGTATACATCATGGGATACCAAAGGATACCACTAACAGAGGCTGAAAACAGGATTAAATGAACCCTTTAACGTTTTGAAAAAAAATTTTTAAAAAGGGCTAAGTAAAAAAAAAAAAAAAAAACAAAAAACCTATGTGCCAAATGGTATATTATATATAACACACACTATACGTTATACGTGTATCTTCTACTTAACTAAAAATTATACACCCCACATATACATTATATTTTAAAAAAAAAAAAAAAAAGGTTTTGTGAAATTTTAGGCATAATGCCACCAAGCAGAAAAAGTTATAGAAAAATCCCCTTACTTCTAGAAAAACGTCATTATCCTGCAGTGCACAATTCCTTATAATACATGAGCAGTAGTTTGAGGGTAAAGAAATTAGTGGTGCTTTACATATCAGTAGCAAATTTTTTTTCTGAACTGATGCATGTTTTATTATAAGAAATAAATCAGTTCGTCACCCAGCAGATGGGATACAGCCTCTTCATACAGTAAACATACAGAAAATGTATATAAAAGAGCCTTAATGTATAAAAGCGATTAGATGAACAAATGCAAAATGTATTACCTTTGTCACTCTTTGGCATGGATGGAGACTGTCCTAATAGGTATAACAATATGATTAATATAGATTTGGAAATGAGAACAATAAAAATTAAAGTGTCACCATCTCTGGATGACAAATCAGTGAAAGCAAGGGTATAATTAGTAGTTTCTAATATGATTTGTACCACTCATGTATTATACCAGGAATATAAATTACCAGCCACAAAATAATCACACCGGGAGCCACAAAGGATTTTTAAATGTCATTTTCTCAAAAAACCCGGGGTTTGGGTGGTTTGCATTTTTTTTTAAACAAGGTCTAAAGGGTTGTCTACACAGCACTGGATTTTGGACGGTTTTTCTAACCGACCGTAGCCAGCACTGTGTAGCCCTCGATAGAAAATCCGTGCTGTATTCAACACAGCGCAGATTTTTTACGGAGTGTTTCCTAAACCTAAAAACCCCCCGGGTAATGTAGAAAGGTTTGTATTTTGCCCAACTACAGTCGAATTCCATTCAGCTCATGTACTGGAACGCAGGTAATCCAAGTTTTGTTTGTGCAAAAATCGCACACGAAAAAAAAAAAAAAACAAAGAAAAAAAAAAACAGCGGGCGGCAGCAATTTTAAAAACTGCGGATTTTTGGTGACATTTTCAAATTTTTGTGTAGCCCCCCCTTTGGGTATGTTCACACGGCTTAATTTGGGACGTAATTTCGTCCCGCAATTACGGTGTGGACGGGGGCGGGGCGGGGGGGGGGGGAGTAAGCAGGGGCCGCACTTCGCCCGGGCCCCTAGACTATACTGCAGCGGCCGGGGATACGCCGCTAGAAAGTGACAGGTGAATTATCTCCCCCCCGGCGGATTCGCCGGGCGGGGAGAGGAGACTAACCCATAGTTCTCTATGAAAACTGTGAATTCCGTAATGAATGGGGCCGTTTTCGCCCGAAATTTGGGCGCACTTGGCCCGGTAATTACGGACCGAAATGGGCCCCCTTTTTAAAAACCCTTTGGTGAACATGCCTTAGGGGGGGGCTGCTTGACCAAAACACCCAAGACTAGGTATACACCACGCCCTCCAGCACTGCAATGGGCAGGACACAGTCTATTTGTTTTGCCTGGATTGCTCCCTCAAGTAGTACACAACCCCTTACAGGATGGCAGTCAACACATTTGATTGGAGCCAAGGGTCAGTGTTGAGTCTTTTAAAACCTCTTACACATCTAATAAAGGCATTGAAAAAACCTCCCCTCTGTAGCACCCCTCACGAGTCTCAAAAGGGTTTTGTCACTTGGAAAAATCTTTGAGGGCAGCTTGTAGCTCACTAGGAGCTAGTGAACAGGGAAATGGCTGCCTTTGTGCAGCTTTTCCCCATTTATATCTATGGAAGTTCCTAGCTCCGCTAGATTTAGAACGGCCTTAGAAAAGAACAAATGATAACACTGCAAGTCAGGCCCTCTCCCCATTCGCTGGTTCATAGCTCCCTACAAGCCAACCTCAGAAAGGGATTTTGGCAAGTGGCAAAACCCCTTTAACCATATTTTACACAAAATGTATCACCTAGATTTTTCTCTCACACTGCTTAAAGGTAATTTTTTTTACTAATTAAAACATAACGATACATATTCTTAGCCGTTTTTATTTTCGGGTTGTAGATTTCTCAATTCTGTTGTCTGTATAGGATTCCAAGAGCCATTAATTTTATTTTCCATTTTGTAAGAGTAGGAGGGTTTTTTTTTCCGGAAAGACAACGTGTTATTATTGACCATCATAAATTTGTGGGATGGAAAGTAAAATAACAAAAACTGCACAATTTTTTGTGGGGGGTTCCATTTTATATGAAGTTTACTGGGAAATATAAATAGGCTTTTTGTATTCCGCAGATCGTTACGACTAAGGCGATAGCAATTTTTTTTTACATTTTTCATAGGTTTTGCTACATCATAAATTTTTTTTTTAAATTTGCGCACCAGTGCCATTTTCTCCAAACAATAGGTTTTATGAATGAAAACTATCTAGCAGCAAGACAGTCTGCTGTCCATAGCAACAAACCAGAGATCAGCTTTTAGTTTCCCAGAGCACTATGTGAAACGAAAGCGGAGCTCCGATTGGTAGCTATGAGCAGCACATCGTATTACTGCTAAACAGTTTTCATACATAAGGCCCAATAACCTTTTTGATTTTGTGGGCTGAAATGTAGATTTTACTAGTATCATTTTGGGATACATGAGATACATCACTTTTTATTTCAATCTTTTACGATGCAAAACAGTTAGGCCATGTTCACACGGCTTAATTGTGGGGCGTAATTACGCCCCGCTATTACGCTGTGTGGACGGGGGAGGGGTTGGGGGCAGGAGCGGGGGGCCGGCACATAGACTATCATTACTAGCGGCGCAAATACGCATTGACATGTCACTTATCTCCCCGCGCGCCGTATTGTGTGAGCAGGGAGAGGAGACTTAATCCACAGTTCTCTATGAGAATTGGATTACCGTTATGCTATCCATATTTCAGCCCGTAATTTGCGCAGTACGCCGCGAATTACGGGCTGAAATACATACCCAAATAAGCCGTGTGAACATGGCCTTACAGTTTGTAGGGCTGGAAAAAAAAAACAAACACCAAAAAAAAAAAAAACAGACACGTACTTCATCCAGTTCAGCCTATTATCCTACAGAGTTGATCAAAGCAAACCCCCCCCCTCTCCCCCCATGAAGTAGGCACCAGTTGTCCTCATTTTAGGGAAAAATAGTTCTCCACTACAATCTAGCAATCAGAATAAAATCACTGGATCAATGACCCTTCTCCAGAATCCTAGTAATTCTAACTTGTATGTGGATGCATTGTATAATAGCATAACTTTTGAAACTCCTTTTGTGAAATCACCATGCCAACTTCATCTGGCACCAAGTTCCAGAGTCTTGCTGCTCTTACAGTAAAGAATCCCTTTAGAAACCTCCTTTTCGCTATACGTAGAGGATGCCCCCTCGTTTTGTATACCGTTCTGGGTGTAAACAAATCATGGGAAAGATTTCTATATTAATCCTTGATATATTTATACATATTAGGTTAACCCAGAAGCTACCTTTTTTTCTAAACTAAATAACCTTCACATTGATAATATTTTGGGGCACTGTAGTTCACCCCTTTATTTTTAGGAAAAAGAGTGTGTCATAGGGCAGTAAATTAGAATAAAACAGCACTAAGAGTAAAGCATAAAAACTGCTGACCTGAGGTGGGTGGTATAAGTCACAACCAAGACTGAATCGCAATATGGATGCTTCCAGGTCCACTTGGTCAAACTGAATACCAATGGGAAATGTGGAAATCCAGACATAGTAAAAATAAAGAGTAAAACAAAAAGAAAAATATGCGGACCGAGCTTCTGTTCGTAACAATGAACCCCGTGTAAAAAGATCTCGGGACAAAACGTATCAAAGTTAAAAATAGAATAAAGAAGGGCAAAGACCCTAAAAAAATAAAATATACTAGCCCCAATAAATTTTAAAATACAGACTTTTTTTTAAACACACAAATATCTCCTCCAAATGCAAGAAGATCTTTTAGTTGTAACTGTTGGAATTTTAAATGTGAGAATATTCGAGGATGCCCAACATTTCCTAGTCAAACTACACACAAAGGTTTTGATATTTAAGACTCATCTTGACTGCAGTTCTTCCTTCTTTCTATATTTTTTGGACTAGAATATGTTGGCCCGTACAATTTCTACAGCTACATATGAGTAAATCATTGTCCCGTTTCTCTCTTGTAGAACTGTGATTTTAGTAGTTTTAAAATTCTACCTATCTAATAATAGGTTTGAAGTGCTGGCCAAAAGAGATGTCCTGAATCGAAGCTAAACAATATGGTACCCTTTGGTTGAAATGAACCACAATAAATGTTTTCTGATTTTTACTAATTGGACAAAACATTTGGTTTCAGAGGTTTTTATGTACATTGTTGTGAACCCCTATAAAAGTCATGCGTCTTCAGAAATTATGTCGGGATTCTTTATAGGTTTGCTTCTATTTCAATATTTATGAGATGTATGTATGTATACACACCAAAAAGATAGCAGCACTCCCAAGTGAGAAATAGGAGAAATAAATGAGCCTGTCATTTAAGCCAAAAAAGGTCGCCTTTGGACACTATGGAATAAAAGTCTTTTCCGATTTCCTAATAATACATACAAATTTTTTCTCAGCATGTGTGTGTTGTGTGTGGTGTGTGGTGTGTGTTGTGTGGTGTGTTGTGTGTGTGTACACCAAAAGTTTGGACACCTTCTCATTCCAAGAGTTTTCTGTATTTTCATGACTGTAAAAATTGTAGATTGACACTGAAGGCATCAAAACTATGAATTAACACATGTGGAATTATATCCTTATCAAAAAGGTGTGAAACAACTGGTCTTATATTCTAGGTTCTTCAAAGTAGCCATCTTTTGCTTTGATTGCTGCTTTGACACTCTTGGCATTCTCTTGATGAGCTTCAAGAGGTAATCACCTGAAATGGTTTTCACTTCACAGGTGCGCCCTGTCAGGTTTAATAAGTGGGATTTCTTGCCTTATAAATGGGATTGGGACCATCAGTTGTGTTGTTCAGAAGTCAGGTGGATACGCAGCTGATAGTCCTACTGAATGGACTGTTTGAGTTTGTATTATGGCAAGAAAAAAGCAGCTAAATAAGAAAAATGAGTGGCCATCGTTACTTTAATAAATGAAGATCAGTCAGTCCGAATAATTGGGGAAACTTTGAAAGTATCCCCAAGTGCAGTGGCAAAAACCATCAAGCGCTACAAAGAAGCTGGCTCACATGAGGACCGCCCCAGGAAAAGAAGACCAGGAATCACCTCTGCTGCGGAGGATAAATTCATCCGAGTCACCAGCCTCAGAAATTGCAGGTTAATAGCAGCTCAGATTAGAGACCAGGTCAATGCCACACAGAGTTCTAGCAGCGGACACATCTCTACAATAACTGTTAAGAGGAGACTGTGTGCAGCAGCCTTCATGGTAAAATAGCTGCCCGGAAACCACTGCTAAGGACAGGCAACAAGCAAAGAACTTGTTTGGGCTTAAAGAACACAGGGAAATGGACATTAGCCCAGTGAAAATCTGTGCTAGGGGTCTGATGAGTCCAAATTTGAGATTTTTGGGTTTCCAACCACCGTGTCTTTGTGGGGACGCAGAAAAAGGTGAACGAATGGACTCTACATGCCTGGGTTCCAACCGTGAAGCATGAGGAGGTGGTGTGATGGTTTTGGGGGTGCTTTGGTGGTGACCCCTGTTGGGGATTTATTCAAAATGAAAGGTATACTGAAACCCGCATGGTTACCACGCATCTTGCAGCGGCATACTATTCCATCTGGTTTGCGTTTAGTTGCACCATCATTTATTTTTCAACAGGACAATGACCCCAAACACCACCAGACTGTGTAAGGGCTATTTGACCAAGAAGGAGAGTGATGGGGTGCTATGCCAGATGACCTTGCCTCCACAGTCACCAGACCTGAACCCAATAGAGATGGTTTGGGGAGAGCTGGACCTCAGAGTGAAGGCAAAAGGGCCAACAAGTGCTAAGCATCTCTGGGAACTTCTTCAAGACTGTTGGAAGACCATTTCAGGTGACAGCCTCTTGAAGCTCATCAAGAGAATGCCAAGAGTGTGCAAAGCAGTAATCAAAGCAAAAGGTGGCTACTTTGAAGAACCTAGAATATAAGACATTTTCAGTTGTTTCACACTTTTTTTTTTTTTAAGTATATACTTCCACACGTGTTAATTCATAGTTTTGATGCCTTAAGTGTGAATCTACAATTTTTATAATCATGAAAATACAGAAAATTCTTGGAATGAGGTTGTTCCAAAATATTGGTCTGTTTCTGTTTTGTGTGTGTGTGTATATATATTATATATATATATATATATTATATATATATATATATTTTATATATCCATAACGTATATAAAACATACACACACACACACACACGTTGGAGGGGCCTTAGGAGGGGAGGAAAACCCCGCAGCAGGGGCTGTACCTAGATTGAGCTTTGAGTGGGGGTAAAGGGGCTGTGTCCACAAGTCATTTTTGCGCTTACACCCCAAAAAAACCCCGCAGCCCTCAGGGAAATTGCCCAGAAAAACACCAAAATTTGGGCAGATTCGAAATGGCCCCCTGTGTTCTTCACAAAGAGAAGGTTCACACTGAGCACGTGATCGTCTGCAACACCTCCAGGTGTGGGGTTTGGCGGGGGCAGTGTGGTTGGGGGAGGCATTTCTCAGGAGGACGCACAGCCCTTCATGTGTAGCTAGGGTCCCTTTTCTAAAATTAGGTAGGGGGATGAGATCCCCAGACCCATTTGGAGACATATGCGGTACTGGGGCCCGGGGTTCATTCGTGCATGACAATGTCCTCAGTGGATGAGTATATCAAAATTTTCCCTGCAGATGAATGCAGGGCCGCCAAGCACATCTGAGACATCACATGTTTTAGCTTCTACTATGTTTTTATATGTGGGTGAAAGACTGATACAATGTTAAATAATTAAAGATTGCCAAATTCAAAAGTATCAATACCTTTTAAAAATGTGACATTCTTACTCACAAGGTCCCCCCTTACATTTTTGTGAGTATTGGATTATATCTTTTCATGGGACAACACTGAAGATATGGCACTTTGATACAATGTAAAGTGTTCAGTGTACAGCTTGTACAAGAGTGTAATCTTGCTGTGCTCTCAAAATAACAAAACTGCCATCAATGTCTAAACCGCTAGCAACATAAGCGAGTACACCTCTAAGAAATGGACAAGTTGTACCCAAAGTGTCAATATTTTGTGTGGCCACTAGTATTTTCCAGTACTGCTTAACTCTCTTGGGCAGGGACGTCACTAGAGCTTCACAAGTTGCCACTGGAATCCTCTTCCACCCTAATACAAAACTCGAAGTGGTGGATTTTGAGACCCGGCTATCCACTGTCCACTTGGGATACCCCAGTTTCTCAAAGGGTTTGGGATGGAGACTCTTGCAATTCAGCACCTTTACCCTCATTTTCTCTAGCCAGGCAGTGGTGGTCTTGGAGGTGTGTCTGGGGTCATTTTGTTGTAATACCGCCTGTGGCCCAGTTTCTCAAGTGAGGGGATTGCGCTCTACTTCAGTGTGTCACAGTATATGTTGGTACTCATGGATTCCTCAAACTGTAGCTCACCACACCCGGGCACCACATGTCCCCCCCAACCTTCCCTTTTGGGGAAAACACTTGTCTTTGTACTCTCACCTGCCCCAACAACTTGACACATTTTAACCAAATAAGCTTATCTGTCTCATCCAGTGGTCCATGTCCGTATTCTAGTCAAGTCTTCAATCTGTGCAGAATCTCTTGTGCATCATCTTTAGAAGAGGCTTTCTTCTGGGACGACAGCAATGTAGACCAATTTGATGCAATGTGCGGCAAAAGGTTAGCCTGAAAGGATGATACGAACCTCTTTTTTCCTCTGCAACAATGCTGGCGCACTCAATTTATTTTAAAAAAAATCTCTGGGTAAAGTCAAAAACGAGCCTTGACTTCTTGGGGGCAAACCATGGCAGGCCCCACTCTGATAGAACTTGTCTTTTTAAACCCTGTATGGTCTTTAGCTACCATGTTGCAGCTCAGTTTTGGTGTGGGCCAAATCTTTAATGTAGGATCAATTTTTTTTTCAGACCCCGAGTTGTTTGCTATGAGGTGCTATGTTGAACTTCCAATGAACAGTATATGAGAGTGTAAGAGCGTAACAATAAATTTAACACACTTTCTTCAGACTAATGATTCACATGACCCCTTGGAGAAGAAATGGCAAATTGGACACAATCTGTCCATTTTCACATTTTTTGTTGCCAGCAGATTAGGCATTGATGGATGTGTGATATTTTGAGGGCTCACCAAATGTTACACAAGCGGTTTACTACTTTACATTGTATCAAAGTTTCATATCTTCAGTCTTGTCCCAAAACAAGCTATAATACAATACAAAAAGAGGAGCGGTGTACTCACTTTTTTGGGGAAACCTAGGGTTTGTCGACATATTTCTTAGCTTTTTATTTTAATATCTATTAAATGGAGTTTTGATAAGCATTTTTTCTGTAAAATGTGAATTTGACCGTTGTCTACTGTTTCACTTTTACTACTTGTTCCAAGTATCGCTTTTTTGCACCTTTTTTTTCTCTTTTCCCAAGCAATGTTTGTGTGTCAAAAAATTATTGAACCCATTAAGGGAAGTTACAAAACCGGGGCGTATGTCTAAATAAATATGTTTCTCCTTTTCATACATTTTGTCCCAGGATTGTATTTTTAACACCTGGTTCATTGCTAGTGTTGCATATGGAAGCTCAATCTACGACCTTTTTTGTTTTAACCCTTTTTTTCCATTTTTTTATTTTCGTTACCCGCCTTTAAACCTGTTCAAGCTCTACAATATCTTTCTTGTGCATCAATGCCAAAAACTGTACACAATATTAAATGTGAATTGAATTGTATAGTGGTAGTATATGCCCCATGATTTTAAATGTAGCAGCCAGGGTCAGACGGCTGCTACCAAAACAAATTTACTGTTCACTAAAATTCAAGTCCTTTTTCATGTCAGTTTCACAGAGTTTTTCCACACAAGATGCAATAGCAGCACAGATTTTCCCTTCCCACGTGCCTGACCTTGCATTTATCAGTGGTATTTGCCACTTCTCTGCCTAAGCCTCCAACTTACCTACATTTCTTTGTATCCCCCATTGTATTATGTTACCGTTTAGTTCACTTCAAAAATTGATTTCTAAAAGGGGAAACCTTCAAAGGTAATTAATAAAAAGTAAAGAATAGAGCCCAATATAGACCTCTGTGGAACCCCACTGGTAATAGGGATCTAATCCAAGTATATACCATCAATAACCACCCTGTTTTCTTCCACTAAATAAAATTTTGGTGTGGAGCATTTCTTTAAAAAATAATAAACTGGACTTTTATTAACCCCTTAACGTCAGAGCAAGTTTTGGCCTCTGATAGAGCCCCATTTTTGAAATCTGGCATCATATTTAGGGGAAAAAACTTTTTGACACTTACCTATCCATGTGATTCAGAGAATGTTTCTGGACCTTTTTCTTTAAGATATAAAAATTTTTTGGCCCAAAAAAAATTATTTGGAAAAATAAAAATTATCGTAAAAAATTACCAATTTTCAAACTTCAAAAATTTCTGCTGTGGGAAAATTTTTTTTTCCATCAAAATATTTAAAACTCCTACCATTGTCCGTAGTTGGCTTATAAAATTTAGTAGTTTTTTTAAAAAAATTGCAAAAAAATTTGCAACATACATTTTTGGACCACCCATTCTAACGTGACTTTGATTGACCTGTAGTTAGAACCCCCCTAAATACCTATCTAAAAATACCCCCCTTAAAGTATTAAAAACCCGCATTTAGGAATTTGAAAACCCATTGGGTTTTTCACAGGAATTAAAGCAAAGGGGAAGTGAAATTTAAAAATTTAACTTTTTTTTTTGCAAATTTTCTTTTTTTAAAACATTGACAAGAAAGGGAAAAAATTGATCGGGGGAAATGAAATTTTAAATATTGATTCCCAATTCTGCGTTTTCAAGATATCCCATATTGGGGCCCATGCATTTTTCTCAACCAAAAAGCCCCAGCATAGGGGAGCCCCTACTGGCTTGGGGCCTCATTTTTCATTACGATTTTATTTGGGGGCCATTTCGGGTTTGGGACCCCAAAGGTTCCCAAAACAAATTCCCCCCAAAAAAACCCCCATAGGGAAAACATCCCCTTACAAAATATATCCAGGTGTATGAGATTCGACCCCACGGGCTTTTCAAAAATTTTTTTTAGCTTCGCCCCTGAAAAAAATTTTTTTTCCAATAATCTGCAAATTTAGCTGAAATTTTTAAATTTTTAAAGGAATCTTGGAAAAAAAAGCACCAAAATTGTGTTACCAATTTTTTTCCCAATTCGGCAATACCCTACAGTTGGGGGGTAAACTGCGTTTGGGGCATGGCAGGGGTAAAAGGGGGGGAGGGCTTTGGCCACAGAATATTGGGGGGGGCAATGTCCCATCCCAAAGCCCCCAAAAGACTAGAACAGGGAAACCTTCCAAATTTTTTCCCCCTTTTTGGTTCAACCCCCCTAAGGGATCTATTAAGGGTGATTGTGCATTTTAAAAAGACGGGTTTTCCCAATTTTTTTTTTTTTTTAGCTTGGAACAGGGAAAGGGGGGGGGAAACGCATTCCCCTTTGTTTTTTGGGTTTTCATTTTTACAGTATTTGTCATACGGGAAACTTTACTATGGGGTGGGTACAATTACAATGATAAAAAATTTTAGTTTATGTTTTATTACTTTTACAAAATAAAAAGTAGTTTTTAAAAAAGTTCGTCTTTTGTTTCCTATTTTGACAGCCATACTTTTTTAATTTTTTTTCATATGGAGCTTTGGGGTTGTTTTGGGGTTGTTTTTTTTTGGAAAAAGGGGTTGATTGGGTTTTTATTTGGGTACCCCCAAAAAATACGGGAAAAAAAGGGGTGGATGCTTTGATTTTATTTTTTTTTAAGGTTTTGTGACTTTTTTTTTCAAAAACAGCAACCCCGGGATGTTTTTTATTTTTTTTTTTTACAGGGTTCAGTGCGGGAAAATGACATTTATTTTTCTCAGCAGGTTGATAGATTCCAGCGATACCCCCTTTTTTATATTTTTTTAATTTTCAGCTTTTTAAAAATAAAAAAAACTTTTATTTAAAAGGAACCAAATTTTTGCATCACCGCATCTGAGGCCAAACTTTTTTTATTTTTTTTTGTTTTGGGCTGTATAGGGCTTTTTTGCGGGGGTGAGTTACGTTTGTTTGTACATTTTTTTGGGGGAAAGACTTTTGACCTTTTTAAAAACCTTTTTTTTAAGGCAGGGTGAAAAAATATGCAATCCGCATGTTTTTTTTTATTAGCGTTCACCGGCAGTACCTGACAATTGTTTTTCTTGTGGGTTAACAATTACGGGGATACCCAATTTATGTAGTTTTTTTATTTGAAAGCAAATTATTTTTTTTAAAAAAATGTTTTTTTTTTTGTAAAACAAATTTAGCTCCTATTTCTAATACCAGAACTTTTTTTAATTTTTCCGATACCAACTGTTAAGACTTTTTTTTGCGGGGAAACGACGTTTTTTTTTGGGATCACTTTTATGTTTTATGAGTTTTTTTATGACTTTTTACCCATTTTAGTCCGGGATGACAAAAAACCAATTCATACTTTTTTTTTTTTTTTTTTGGCGTTCACCATACGGGGTTTAAATTACAGAAGATTTAGGGGGGGGTCCCGAAAAGCGGGGGATCCAAATATGGTACTTTATTTTGACTTTTTTTTTGGGGGATTGGCTTTTGTAAGGGAAAAGGGCGATGTACCGTTTTTTTTTATTTTTTTGTTTTTTACTTTTTAAAAACTTTTTTTTTTTTTTTTTTTTTTTAACTTGTAAACCCCACCCCCCCTTTTTTGTGAAAACTTTAAAACACTGGCCTCATTTCAAGTCCCCTCAACCGTTTTCCCACCAAACCGGTGTCCATTTACATCCGGCTTTCTTGGTAACCTACCGGGAATCCCCCCTTACCCGGGATTGGGGACAAGTCACCCTCTCCCCAGCTATTCGCTTCCACGATGTTGCGACATGGGGTAATCCCCGTGGCCCCTTTTAAACCCCTTTTCCGGCGTGGGGGGTACCGCTGGGTTTCCCGCCGCAACTTTCCGCTCCGCCTGTGACGCGCAAGACGCCTTGACGTCTCATACGGGAATTTTCGGAACCCCTACCCGACTGCGATGGGACGCAAATGTCGGGAAAGGGGGTTTAAAAAGTAAAAAAATTTTGGTTCAAAAAGTCCTTGTTTATTTGTGAAAAATACCAAAGTATCGTGAAAAATGTGCCAATTTAAAAAGTTTCTGCGTGTAAGACAGATAGTTATTCCACTCAAAATAGTTTATAACCAATATCTACCATATGTCTACTGTAGGTTTGCAAATTTTTTATAAATGTTTTTTTTTATTTTTTTTTTTATTTACGACATTAGGGGGCTTAGAAATTTAGTAGTAATTTTCAAGGAAATTCGCAATATGCATTTTTTTTTTTTAGGGACCAGTCCAGTTCTAAAGTGACTGATTGGCCTGTATATTAGGTACCCCCTAGCAAAGCAAAGTGGAGGTGAAATTTCAAAATGTCGCTTTTTTGCAGCGTTTCAATTTTTATCCATTAGTCACAAAAACACGGTAGTTGTGATCAGTGAAATGCAACTTAATATTGAATCCCCAGATTCTGCTGTGTTCAGAGATATCCCATATGTGGCATTAGTCCGCTATTTAGCTCAACTACAAGCCTCAGTAGGAGGACCACCTACCTGACTTGGGAGTTTCATTTTCATTACAATTTTATTTAGGCGCCATTTCAGGTTTGCGGTCACCCTAAGGTGCTAAAACTTAATAAACTCCCCTAAAAAGACCCCATATTGGAAACTACACTCCTTAAGGAATATATCCAGGGGTGTATAGAGAGTATATCGACCCACAAGTGTTTCACAAATTTTTTTTGCGTTAGGCTGTGAAAATTAAAAAAATTTTTTCCAACAATCTGCAATTTTAGCCGAAAATGTTTAATTTCTACAAGGAATCCTGGAAAGAAAGCACCCAAAATTTTGTTACGCAATTTCTTCCAAATACCCTACATGTGGGTGTAAACTGATGTTTGGGCGCATGTCAAGGCGCATAAGGGAGGGAGTGTTATTTGGCTTTTGGAACGCAGATTTTGGTGGGGTCATGTCGCATTTGCAAAGCCCCCAAAGTAACACTAGAGGTGAAACCTTCCAGAAGTCACCCTATTTTGAATTCAATACCTCTCAGGGATCTCATCTAAAGGTGTACTGTGCATTTTGGGCGCACAGGTGTTCCATTGTTTTGTTTTTTTAGCATTGAGGCACGAAAATGAGGAGGAGGGGGGGGGGGGGGGGACAGTTCAAGCATTGTTTGAGCTTCAATTTTACAGTGCTCACTGTGCAGTGTAAATGAGTGGATAACTTTACTATGGGAGTCGATACAATTGCAATGATATAAATTTTGTATAGTTTATGTTTTATTAATTTCAAACAATAGAAATAGGTCTAAAAAATTGCGTTTTTAGGTTTTCCTATTCTGATAGCCATAACACTTTTTTTTCTGTGTATGGAGCCAATTATGGGCTTGTTTTTTGCGGGATGAGTTGACGTTTTTATTAGTACCATTATGGGGTGCATATGACACGGATCCCTTTTTTATTAAGGTTTTTGTGAGGCATTTTGAACAAAATACAGCATTCCTGGTAGTGTTTATTTTTACAGCAGTCATGCTAGCTTTACTCAGCAGGTTGATATGATTACAGCGATACCAAATTTGTATATTTTTTACGTTTGCTTTTACACAATAAAAACACTTGTATTCAAAAAGGAAAACATGTTTTTGCATCGCCATAGTCCGAGCCATAACTTTATTTTTCTGTGTACGGAGCCGTGTAGGGGCTTGTTTTTTGCGGGAGGATTTGACTTTTTGGTTGGTATTTTTTTGGGGGGGTGGGGGAGGGTGGAGACAAGACTATCAGTTTTAAATCTGTTATTTGGAAGGAAGGGTGAATAAAATACTGCAACCCTAGTAGTGTTTTTAATTTTTAACAGTGCTTATCGTGCAGTATCCATGACCAGTTAGCATTACTCTCTGGGTCGATACAATTACGGCGATACCCAATTTATATAGTTTTTTTTATTTTGAAGCACTTAAAAGTGTTTAAAGGTGTAAAACAATATTTATGCATCGCTGTCTTCTGAGAGCCATAACTGTTTTATTTTTCCGTGTACAGAGACCTGTAAGGACTTTCTTTTGCGGGATGAACTGACGTTTTAATTGGTACAACTTTGGCGTTTATAGGAGTTCTTGATCGCTTTTTATTCCATTTTGTGCGCTGCGGAATTAACAAAAATCGTAATTCCTTGATTTTTTTTTTTTTTTTTTTTTTTTAGCAATGTTCACCGTTCGGGTTAATAAATGTGACATATTTATAGGACAGGTCGTTACGCATGTGGCGATACCAAATATGGGTACTTATTTTTATCTTTTTTTAGGGCGACTGGCGTTTGTAAAGGGGAAAAGGGCGGTGTACGGTTTTTTTATTTTATTTTTTGCGTTTCATTTTTTTTTTACTTTTCCCCATAGGGGCTTTGTAACAGCAATCTTCAGATTACTGTTACAAGGCAGACCAGTACACAGTATTGCTGCTGTGTACTGGTTGCCATGGCAACTGTCAGTCATCATGCCCACAATGCATTGTGGGCACGATGATGTCACAGACGACCCGTGAAGCGACTTTCACTTCCCGGGGCCGTCTGGTAGGGAGAGCCACTCTTCCTGCCTGCGACTTCGCTCCGACGATCTTAATGGATTGTCGGAGATAAGAGGTTAAACACCCACGGCCGGAGCTCACGCCGCTATTTCAATAGCGAGTACATCTCACAATGGCACATTGTATCTCAGGTAGGCTCAGGCTAGGTTCACATCACATTTGGCTACTACACAAGCATATTCGGAAGAACTCCAACTGTATAGTTAAACAAATACATATGTCTACTATTGACTCCCATTTAAAAAAAAAATGTTTTTTTATACAGCTGTATTGAAAAACAGTCTTGCGTAACTGCATGTAGGTGTACACCATCATATCCTACATGTACTTCAAAAGATCATTGTTACAGATTATGTTTGCTACTGAAAAACTGTAGGTCAGCAGAGCTGAAAGACCAGAAAAGGTCCAGTTGTAAAGTTTTCTAAGTCCAATAGAATCCTAAGCAAGTTCATTCGCCATAATATATTTTATTAAAATTTAAGATTTTTCTACCAAATTTTTTCTTTTGCTTTTTCACACGTCTTGATCAATTTTTTTTCTGTGATTCATCCTACACATGGCTTTAAGGGGTATTCAAACCTCCCCATTCAAAGTTCTTTGCCCACACATGTAATTAACAAAAAAATATACCCATAGCAGGTCTCAGAAATACCCACCTATCTTTTTTAAGATAAACTCTACTTCCAAGTTAACAATGAAGTATAGTAGAAGGTTAACAAAACTAAACATTGCTGTGTGTGTTAGGCTACTCAAATGTACAGACTTACTATGTTTGATTAACTTTTACTATAAGCTAAAGTTGCAGCGCACAAAATGGCATGGCTTCATACAGTAGCACAATCGTAACATTAGTAGTGCTTTGAAAAGCTACAACTGCATTTCTATGCAATCCATGTAGTTGCATACAATCTTGGGGACTGCAGATGTCAGATGATAGCACTACTTGGTAATAAAGTAGTGGAATCAAATGACAGGGCTGCCCTTTCACCAACAGCCCTGCCAAGGGCTTCGCTACATACATACAGGCAGTCCCTGGGTTACGAATGGGATAGGGACTGAATGTTTGTTCTTAAGTTGAATTTGTATGCAAGTCGGAACAGGTATGTTTATTAAATGTAACTCCAGCACAAAAGGTTTTTTTTTTTTGGATAGTGCAGGAAAGGGTTTTTACATTTGTTTTGCTGTTTTTGCTCCCGTTAAGAAGATTTCACCTCAGTTTAACCTCTTACTGCTGTGGCATGCTGGAACTTGTCATTCCACAGCTACTATATGCTGTGGAACATGGAACTGCAAGTGCCAGCACGCCCCATAATTTTCTGTTTGTAACTAGGGGACAGATGTCAGTCGGAACGTTCTAAGTCGGGGACTGCCGCCTGTATATGTTACAGCCACAAACTTAAAAGTGGTTCTACCACATTCCCAAAACCCCTTTGCTGGTAGCTAGCTGTGATCAGACCATGTATGTCAATGACGATGGCTGTGCTAGAGGTAAGCATTTCTGAAGTGTGAAGAAAGGGTTATGTGCTTTTAAAAATCTTTGCAAATTTTAAAACTGTAGCGTCTATATGTATTCAGCCCTCCTCCTCTCTCTCTCCTCGAGACAATACTTCATCGATTTTTGTCCCATTCTTCTTTGCAACATAACTAGCTCAGTTTGGTTAGCGAGCATTTGTGAAGAGCAATTTTCAAGTCCGGTCAGAGATTCTCAATGAGATTTAGGTCTGAAACGTAACTGGGCCATCTTATCACATGAACAGGTTTGATTTAAACCATTCCATTTTAGCTTTGGCTATATTTTTAGGGCCCTCCTTCTGGAAGGGGAACCTTCGTCCCAGTCTCAAGTCTTTTGCACCCTCTAACAGATTTTGCTCCATGATTGCTCTGTATTTAGCTCCATCAATCTACCCATCAACTCTGATCAGCTTCCCAGTCCCTGCTGAAGCATCCCCACATCATGATGCTACCGCCACCATGCTTCAAGGTGGAGGTGGTGGGGCTGTTTAGGGTGATGTCCAGTGTTGGCTCCAGATCTAGGACCTTATGTATGAAAACGGTCAAAGAGTAAGACTATCTTTGCTGCCCACAGCAACTAATCCAAGCTCATCTTTTATTTTTCTAGTGCACTACATGAAATGAAAGCAAAGCTCCGATTGGTTGCTATGGACAACAAAATCTTACTGCTAGACAATTTTCATACATAAGGTCCATAGCATTAAGGTCTCATCTGACCACAGCCCCTTCTTTCACATGCTTGTAGTGGTCCCTACATAGAATTTTGCAAACTGCAAACAGGACTTATGGCTGGCTTTCAAAAAGGGCTTTCTTCTTGCAACTCTTTCATAAAGGCCAGATTTGTGGCGTACAAGACTAATCGTTGTCCTATGGACAGATTCTCCCTGAGCAGTGAATCTCTGCAGCTCCTACAAAGTAACCCTAGGGGCGCATCCACACGGCAGTGGACAATTAGTGCTCTTCTTGTCTGGGCTGTCCGTATACGGCCATGCTTTGGTAGATTAGCACTTGTGCCATACTTCTTCCCTTTACAGAGGACTGATTGAATAGCGCTCCGAGAGATGTTCAGAGGTTAACAAACCTCTGATGCCTTCACAAAACAGCTGCAGTTATACTGAAAATAAATGACATATAAATGTACTCTACTAATTAGGTGACTTCTAAAGGTAATTGTTCACACTGGATACTGTGGAGGGGTATAAGAGTACAAGGGACAGAATACATAGGCACACCACACTTAATTTGCAAAAATATGGAAAATCATGTATTTTCTTTACACCTCACAATTACTTGTTACTTCGTGTTGCTCTATCACACAAAAAAATCAATAAAATACATTTAAGTTTATGGCTGTAATGTTTAAAAAGTAAAATTGCAAGGGGTATGAATACTTTTGCAACCCACTATGTATAAACACATACACAGAGACATACTGCATTATGTATATTAGCAAAATGTTAAAGTGAAAAATATGGATTTAAAATTGACAGACTTAAAATTGAAATGGACTTACTTGAATCTGGCATAATGCGAAGATCTCCTTCTTTATAGTCATCTAAAAGTTGATACATGTATAAGACGGGGTCCTTTTCATAGGTTATATAAAACCATGTGTTCATAATGGGCGCTCGTGCCAAAACCATCCCTCTCCATTCATCCTTGGAGCCATCTTCCGTTTCAAACATATGCTCTACAGCTTTACCAATCATTGTGTCTGCTAGATGGGCATCGCTGATTCGGGATGATGCTTCAAGAAAAATACGGGAAAAAAAAAGAAAAAAGAAATGTTTTTGTGATCAGACCAAAACTGAATATATAATGCCATCCAAAAAATAAAAATAAATATTTGGACAAGTTACAATCACCACAATGTTTTTTCAATTCTAGTTCGAGCAAGCAATCTATTATTGCTAATACACATTTCCTCTCACATTCTCTTATCAAAGGGATATTCTCACCATGCTGTTTCACAGAGCCTGCCCTTCAGTCAGCTTCAGGCTCCCACACCCTAATTAGACTGTGGGCGGATCTACAGCAGTGATTGGCATATCAGCTCTGCTATTCCTAGCTTAGCCTGTTAAAGGAACATTGGTGATGGAGCAGTTTAAAACAGTAGGGTGGAAGGCTACAGAGCTTTAACCCCTTACTGACATTTGACGTACCCATACATCAAAGTCGGGAACAGGTTCCCACAAATTAACGCATGGGTACGTCATGGCGATCTTGCGGGCTCTCAAGATCGCGGCATGGAACCAGCGGTATATTATGCCGCATCCCCGTGGCCGGAGTGATTAACCCTTCGATGTCGCGACCTATCATGGTTGTAACATCGAAGCTGCAGGCAGGCAGGAGCGAGTCTCTCCTGCTTTCAATCGGCGGAGACGCTGCTCGCTGGTCCCTTACCCGACAGTCCGGATACTTAATGAAAGCATCCAGGTTCTCCGGTGACATCACCATGCCTACAATGCATTGTGGGCATGGCGACTGACAGTCACCATGGCGACCAGTACACAGCAGTAATGCGGTGTGCAGGTCTCCTCTTGTATGAGCGATATTAAAATCGCTCATGAAATTTCACTCTGGAGAAAAGTGAAAAAAGGGTGAAAAAGTACAACACGAAAAATAAAAAAAATACACCGCCCTTTTCCCCCTTTACAAACGCAAATTGCCCCAATAAAGATAAATAATAAAAGTACCCATATTTGTTATCCCTGCGTGCGTACAGACCCACCCTATAAATCTGTCACGTTGAACGCTGTTTAAAAAGAAAAAAAAAAAGTCACAGAATTGTGATTTTTGTTCATCCCGCAGCACATAACATGGAATAAAAAGTGATCAAAAGCTTATATAAACACCAATTAAAACGTCAGTTCATCCCGCAAAAAAAAAAAAAAAAAATGCCTTACATAGCTCTGTGCACGGAAAAATAAAAACGTTATGGCTCTCAGAAGATAGCGATGCATAAATATTGTTTTACACACAAAAATATATATATATTTTTAAAAATGTACTTCCACATAAACTATATAAACCGGGTATCGCCATAATTGTCTCAAAGCAGGGAGTAAAACTAACTTGTCATGGATACTGCACGGTGAGCGCTGCTAAAAAAAAAAAAAAAAAAAAAAAAAAAAAAAAAAAATTATAATATATATATATATATATATATATATATATATACACTAGGATTTCAGTATTTTCTTCACCCTGCCATCCAGATTTAAAAGCGATCAAAAAGCTTTGTCCCCTCCAAAAAATGATAGCAATAAAAACGTCTACACAGCTCCGTACACAGAAAAATAAAGTTATGGCTCTAAGACTGCGACGATGCAAAAACTTATTTTCCCTTTTGAATAAAAGTATTTTAGTAAAAAAATATACAAATTGGATATAGCTGTAATCGTATCGACCCGCTGAGTAAGGCTAGGATGTCATTTATACCACACAGTGACCACTGTAAAAAATAAAAACCACTACCATGTTTGCTGTATTTTGTTCAAAATGCCTCACAAAAACCTTAATAAAAAGTGATCAAAGCATCATATGCCCCCTTAACACTCAATGATCCCAAAAAAACAACCCCAAAGTAAAGTTTTCTTGTTTTTTCCCCGGAAATTAAAGAAAGCACAAAAAAAAAAAAAAACAATGGGGGAATGGTTTCTCCCCCCCCCCCCCACCCCAACTCCCCATCTTCGGCCCCAATTTTTTTTTTTTTTTTTTGTTTTTTTTTAAGCACTATAACCTCTCTGCCCCCAAAAATGCACAATACACCCCCAGTGAGATACCCGAGGGTTGAACTAAAATGAGGCAAAATACTGAAGGTTTCCTTCTTGGTACTTTTGGAGGCTTTTCAAATTTTGACATGGACCCCCTAAAATTGTTTCCCCAAAACCAAAACGCCCTCCCTCCTTGTATGCCCGCCCTTGCCCAAACACACAGTTTTAAACCCCCAAAAAGGGGGATGCCCAAAATTGAGAAATTGCATAACACAATTTGGGGGCCTTTTTCCTGGGTTCCAGTTAAATTAAAAAAAAATTTTCAGCTAAAATCGCAATTGTTGGAAAAAATTTTTTTTTTTTATTTCACCAACGCTAAAAAAAATTTTGAAAAACCTATGGGGGAAAAAATTTCCCCGCCCCCTAGATAATTCCTTAAGGGGTTTAATTTCCCTATGGGGTCTTTTTTGGGGGGGTTATTTTTTAGCCTTGGGTGTCCCCAAAACCGTAAGGCCCTAAAAAAAAATGTAAAATGTAATGAAGCTCCTCCTTTTGGGGCTTGTCTTTTTGTTTAGCCCAAAAAGGCCACTAGGGCCCCCCCTAGGGGATCTCTGAAAAAAGGGGAAATCGGGAATTAGTTTATTTCATTACCCAGTCCATTACGTGTTTTCCGTGAAAAGTTTTAAAAATTAAAAAAACCCAAAAAAATAAATAAATGAAATTTCACCCCACTTTGTTTAATTTCTGTAAAATTTAAAGGGTAACAATTGCAAAATGTTTTTATAAATACTTTAAGGGGTCTAGTTTCTTAGGGGGGTATTTAACATGCATTCCCCTAAAAACCCAGTCAGAACTGGACTGGTCTCTAGAAAATCTATTTTGCAAATTTGCTTGAAAATTTGAAAAATGACTACTACATTTCTAAACCCCCTAAAGTGGTTAAAAAAAAAAAAAAAAAAAAAAGTTAGATAAGGTAGACGTGTTATAAATATTTTGGTGAATAATATTCCCTTAGGCAGAATTTTTGAATTTTTGAAAATTTTTCCCAAATTTTCATGTATTTTGTATTTTTCAAGTAAAAAAGGATTTTTTGGACAAAATTATTACTAAATTAAAGCACAGTGTCACGGAAAAAAAAAAACCTCGAATACTTGGTTGGTAAAGTGTCAAAAAGTTTTTTCTCACTAAAATGCGTCCCGGATTTTTTTAACGGGGCCCTCTGTCAGGAAGGCCAAAAAACTGGTTTGGGCGGTAAGGGGTTTAAGGGTTAGGTTTTTCATAAGAAAAAATAGCCCTGGCAGGGATAGACAGAGAGGGAGGGGGAACGCACTATCCATGCCTGGACTGCTAGAGCAGAGCGGAGTGGCCGGTAACCTAGAAATGCTTGTGTACACAAACAGGGGATAAGAATCGCTCTAGCTCTGAAAAGACGTGGAAACAGCTATGTATTTGGTAAAAGTTTATTTTTCCTTGCCCACATATTTAAAACTAATCAAGGGTGAGAATACCTTTAAATTTAGTAGAACTGTCCTAGGTCACTTTAATTCTGAGTAAAAAAAATTGACAACGGAGGTGTTTCCCGCAGCCCCCAAGCTGTGTGCCAAAGTTGAAATGTCCTGTGATAGGGATTTTTAAGGGACTCAGTCAATTTAAATCAAACTGTTGCTTTCTGTTGGTGTGCAGAATTTATATTAAATTTAGGCGTCCAGTTGTGAGAAGCACCGTTTCTTTTAAATTTTATGTAGTCAAAACCCCTAATTCAGGCTAAGCTTAAGTGTGTAATGAGAAGGCAATATTCTTGGGCCTTTATGTTGACATCTTTTTCCCCTCCCAAAGGTGTCTCCCCTGCATGTTTTACGATCCTTCTTTGGCGTTTTTGTGTTTTTAAATGGGGCCGAGTCGATCGTTCCTGGCCCCCCCAGACCGCAATAGAAAGCGAGTGCAGTCTGGAGTGTTTATCTCGGCTTGTTTTTCTGGCGCCGGCAAAATTTTTTTTAAATGTTGTATAATTAAAGCACTTTTGTTTTTTGGTGTTTCCCTTCATAAATTGTATGGCTAGGTAAAAAAACGAGAAGCGATGTTTTTTGACAAAGCGTGAAAAAAAATTGGTACTGACGGAAAAAAAATGGCCCGGGTTTTGGGGGTTTTTTGTCCCTGCATGGAGACAGCCCCTTAAAGGGCGATTTAAATTTTTAGAGTCCTAAACAAGTGGATGGAGATAGTGCTTGGTGTCTCCCCTATACGCTGACAGGAGATCCCGCTCCCAGCCATGAGAGCAGCAATGGAGGACATTGCAGAGCAGTGCAAGCTGTGAATAAAGCACTGTGGTAAGATAAAATACTTTATAGCCCTGTTTCATGGTACTGCAACCGTATGCAGACAAAACTGCGGATGCCAACAGCTGTACAAGTTTGTCAGAAAAATAGTGATGTTACCTGCAGTTTATGCAGGCATGGGTGGTTGCATTTTTGTACAGACACCGCTGCCCACTTTATACGACCTCCCCGGAATCTCCAGTCACCCTTTAAAAAGGTAAAAATTACAGTAAAACCTTATGAAGTAAAAAAGGGGGGGGGGTTTAAAATAGAAAACTTTTCAAATGTGTTTTTTGAAAGCTTTTTACCTGAAAAAGGGGGGCGAATAAAAAGGAGCCTAAAATTGGATCCTGACGCTGATGGGGCTATATATTGGCAAAATTGAGAGTTCCTGTCTCCTGTGAAGGGGAGAGCCTGCAGCATGTGAACACAGGGAACAGTTGTGCGTTATTTCATTCTGGGCGTCATTTGGTTAGCATCAATGGAAGTATAGGAACGGAAACTTACTAAATATAAGTTTTCCCCGGGGGGGAATTTTAAATAAAATAAAGGCAAGGTTTTTCACAGTCAGCTTGGTTAGCATCAATGTAATATGAATTCCTGCGGCACTATGAAGCTACATGGAAAAAATCTGAAATATCCCCCAGTGTGTGGGGGCCTGTTATTAATGAGATGTTTAACCCCTATAAGAGTTATTCTTTTAAGAAAATTTAACCTTTCAAAGTGTATTCTTTCTTTAGGGCACTACAGATCAAAAGAATTTGGTTTTGGGGTTTTGCTGAAAATAGAATCAAGGGAATTTTTACTCTGTTCACAAGACATGTGAATTTAATCACCCATGTCTTTACAAATGGCTACATTTCAGCCCTTCCATAAGGCCATTTTCAGGAGGATATATGAGAAACAGGTTAATCAATTCCCTCATTGTATTCAATGGAGCAACAAATCAACTAGATCTTGGTCTGTTCTGAGTAGACCCTTTTTTACATTATAGATGTTATATGCAATCAGCTCCCCCTGTACATTTGGTATCTCCCAAAGAAGAAGAAATTTTTAACCGTTGTGACCTACTGAAAAAAAAAAAAAAAATAAAAAACCTTTATCCCTCCAATATGGAGGAAAAATCATCTGAAATTATATATATATATTTTATTTATTTATTTTTTTTTTTTCCAGAAGTCTTCGACTACAATACATTTTTTCTCTTATGTAGGGGGTGCGATGGTCCCCTTTTTAAGAAGACTTTTAGCTGTTTTTCGAAAATATATTTTGGTTGGAGGTGGGGTTGTTTTGGGGAAAGGGGCTGATGAGTTAAACCAAAAAACCGTGCTTGTTCGGTAAAAGCAATATATTTTAGTGCACTTACCAACTCTGTCTGGAAGAACTTCGAGAGCAGACACCCTTTCATCTTTGTGTAGCTCAAGTCCATATACACAATCAAATCCATCATATTTTATAAGATAAAGTGAAGGGTTGACTGGTACTTGATCCAAAACAGTTCCTTTCCATTGAGTTATTGGACCACTGCCCTCTTTCCAGCCATGCTGTATTCTACAACCTACAATATTTCTTCTTGGTTGAGAGATTGGTTTACTTGGTCCCATATTGCTTCGATGTTTCCTGCAAATAAAAAAAAGTCCATTAAAACACAGTATTAGTGCAGAACTCAAGTGATGCGCTAGTGCAGTTCTGCACAAACTGTGGACCACCAAAGCTTTTCTGGTGGCTAACAAAGCAGTGTGGCCCAAGTAAACCCTGCCCCGAAAATGGTGGCACTGCCCAGTTTGGGGTTAGTCTGGGGGCATTCCCAGGCAGTCCGGCCCTCATGTCCTGCCTGCTGTGCAGGTCTGCTGCTCTATAGCAAGTAAAAAAAACATTCTAATATTTTGAAGATGCTCTTGGGAGCAGCATAGAATTTGTGTTTTTATTCAATGTGCACTGGATACTGGTTTACACAGAAATGAGTAGATGCACAACTGCACATGTTGACAGTAACTGCTGCTCCAACTTGGGATACCTTTTAACCCCTTAATGACCAGCATTTTTTTTAGATATATATTTGCCTCAACTATGTTCCGAGTGATGTAGCTGTATGCATTGTTTTATACAGGATAAACTGCATTTTTTTCTGTTTGAGGGTGCATATAGATCAATTGAATGCAAGCAAAATGATCTACATACTATAGAATGAATATATATATATATAAAAATAAAATCACCATCAAAAGACAGTGGCCAGCCGTTAACAGGACCTGCACCATTCCTGATGTTTCTGTTTTAGTTAATCAACGATTACTCACGAAACAACAATTCTGGAGCATATTTCCTCTACACCGAGTGGTTATTTTGTTATTTGTCTCATTACCAATTCAACAGCAGGGTGTTGTTGGTTGATGTGGTGTCCCTACACAGTTTGGCAATGTCCAATCAGTACTGACAGTCATTGAGTGCCGGGACACACAGGGGTGTAACTGGAATTCATTGGGTCCCATTGTGGGACCCCACCACCTAATGACAAACTAAGCAGCATAAGCAGAAATTATAAAATACTGTATATAAATACTGCTGCCATATACCCAGGAAACTCGCATAATACTGCTGGAGAACAGAGAGCCAACAACTACTTGTTCCCTACAAAAAGGAGCAGTGTTCTTATATCTGAGAGGAGCGCCCTCAGCCATGGTCCCCAAAGCAGTCACTATGGCTATAGTTACGCCCATAGACACAAAAACAAATGGTAACACCCATATGACTATTTCAGAATTAATTTCTAGATGGAACAGAAGGTAATAAAACAAACAATGAAGGAAAAAAAAATAAAAATCACATCTGCACAGAGACATGAAAAATGTATATGCTCATGTCCATACCAGCTACGTTTGAGCCTCAAAAAGGCTTGAATTGGCTCCATTGAGGGGCTGAAAAAGACAGAGTCAGGTAAATGAATGTTGATTTATTTTTTTTAAAAGATGGCAAGTTGCATCTTTTTGGATTGGTCAACTCTGTCTGAGGCTTGCACACAGAACCTGTTGCCGATTATATGGTGCTGCTCCTACTTATTCTCTTCTTTCAGAATTGTTGTGTCATGAATAACAGTAGTATTTACTAGAACACACATAAGAAGATATCACAAGTCTTTTTAAAAGAAGTACCAAGGAATTGTATAAATAACTAAATTTACAGTATTTAGCTCTGGGAGTAAGGTGATGTCTACAAAGTACTGGTTTCTGATTGGAATCAGACCTAACCAGTGCCCCATAGACCACAAGAGAAAATCCGAGCTGTAGTCTACACCACGGATTTTCTACAGTCAGAGGTCTAAACTGTCGGCCTCCGCCAGAATGTAGGACATGTTCCATCTTCCGGTGGATTCAATTCTATGTACTGGGCTGGCTGAAATACGACCATGTTTTGTGACGCAAATATGCGCAAAAGACTTGGAAATCCAAAGGCATTTTAACATGAATGTACCAACGGCACTTTAACTGAAGCTGTGTAGACATGGCCTAATATGATATAATACTCTGGCCTGAATTCGAAGACAATTATATAGCTATAGCAATGTGTTGCAGTTTTATTATAGGATTCTTGTGACTGAAAGTTCAAGAAAGATGGTACAATGTAGGCTGAGTCTAACCAAAAGTAGTAAAAAGCTAGTAGGTATTAGGAACAGCCTATATCACCCAAGCATCCTTGCTGCAGGACTACTAAGTAACCCTCTTACCAGTTGGTTGCGCTATTATAACTCGAATCCTAAGGGTGCGTTCACACTGCAAGGGACAAATACTGGAGAACAGCGCTCCCCCCTCCCATTGAGGTGTTCATATTCCGTACAGAAACCAGACGGAAGAATGAACATGCTCAATGTTTTTTTGAGTGGCCTGCAGGCGGAAAACCCGTGCAATGGGGACTGCTGCACGAGTTTTCCATACAGCACCATTGTGCTCATTTTCGGACGGTTTTTCAGGCGGTCTGCAAAACCATCCGAAAACCCGTGCTGTGAGGACATGCCCTAATGGCTTGGCAGGTTTTTCAGTCTGTATTACAGTTGGTTTTAGGATTTGAAAACTGTGTGTAAAGCAGCTGTCAACCTTTTTCATTGATTTAAATAGAAAATTCGTGCAGCAGTTCACACTGCACACATTTTCCGCCGGATGGTTTTTCACACGACCGGTTTTTCTAAAAAACATGTCTTTCTGCGCCCTTTTCAGTGGGGAACCATGAACATGCAGGTTGAATCTGCAAACTGCGGACAGAACTTTCAAAAAAAACCGACCGGTTCTTTTTAAAATCACAAGGCCGGTTTTTTTTAAAACGGCATGTGACGCCCCCTTTTAAACTGAAATTTTTTCTTTTTTCACCAAAGGTTTTAGTACCATTGTGAGGGCCCTTTTTCTTATAATTTCCAGAAACATGCATGTGTGTTAAGAGAAAAAAATAAAGAAGTATTTTTTTGGGGCCCCTTTTAGCTCATCCTAGCAAAATTTTTCAAAGATTGCCTTTACCAAACCAAAAAAATCTACGGGGTTAAATTAGCAATTTAAAAATTTAGAGTAAAAGGATGTTTACAATATTTAAAAAAAAAAAAAAAAAAAAAAAAAAAAAAAAAAAAACCCACATTTTTTTTTAGTTACTGTTTTTTGCTCACCCTTTGGGGTGTTTCATAAAGAAATATTTATTTAGCTGAGCTTTCGTACCCGGAAAAACCTAAATATTGGGCTAGTTAACGACAGAAAAACGTCGTTTTTTTTTTTTTCTCATTTTTCTTTTTTCAAAAAACCGGAAAAACACAAAATCTTTCCCCCCAAGATTTTATTTAAAAACCCCCCCTGCTGCAACTGAGTTTTTTTCTGCTTTTTTTCATGGTCGTTTTTTTGCAACATGTTCAAAAAAAGCCAGACCCGGGCGAAAATTTACAACAGGAGTCTATTAAAGCGGGACGTCTTTTGGCGCTTTTCGCAAAGGTTTTTTTTTTTTTTTTTTTTTTTTTGGGAATTTTTAAATGAAAACCCCCCCGGGAACACAAGCCCCCACCAAAATGGGTGGTAACAAAGGTTTTATTACAAATTTTGCATACAAGTGTCTGATGAGTCCTTTTTGTATTTTTTTTAAAAAAAAGATAAGTTTGGCGCTAACTTTTTTTGGAAAATTCATTTTTTTTTTTTCGCTAAAAAATACGTTATTTACGATTTTGGCGTAAATTTTGGTTTTTTAAATTTTGATCCCTAAACTTTCTAAACTTTTTTTGGTTTCAATAAAGTTATTTTTTACGGGGATAAAAAATTCGTTTTTTACGGATTTTGGCGCCAAACCCCCTTTTTTTTTTTTTTTTTTTTTACAGATTTGGCGTAAAAACGTGCCCCTCCCCGTGAACCCCCCAAAATACTTTTTTTTTTTCATTTTGGAAAAAAATACGTTTTTTTTTACTTTTTGAAAAAATAATTTTTTTTTCACAGTTTTTAGCAAAAAATTAGGCCTCCCCCAAAAAAAGTTTTTTTAAAAAGGAGGGCAAGAATCCCATTTTTTTAGGGTTTTTCCCAAAAACCGACAAAAAGTTTTCCCCCTAAAAAAGTATTAAGCTTTTAGCCAATAAATTTTTAAAACGGTTTTGGCGCCAAATCCCGATTTTTGGGGCTTTTTGGGGGGTTTTCAATATCTTTTAAAATTTTGGGGCCAAAAAACTGATTCGCTTCTGAACAAAAATATTTTTTTTTTACGGAATTTGGCGCAAAAAGGGGTTTTTTGGGAGTTGGCGCTAAAAACCTTTTTTTTAAAGATTTTGATGATAAACAGTTATCTTGAGGAAAGTAATGGGGGTTTTTTGGATTTTGGTGCGAAATTTTGTCAAAATGTAATAAATAGTAGCACCAGCGAAACAAAAAGGGCAATTGCCACAATGGTCATTGATCTAAAAAGGAAGTGACATTAACATGTTAACCCCACCTGTAGGGTGTAGTTTACATCCAATTTTTTAATTTTTGGATACATTAAAAAAGCAGAGCAAAAAGCCCAAAAAAAAAACTCCAAAAAAAAAGGGGCTTTTTCACTGCTTTGACAGGCAGTGGACAAAAACTCAGTTTTATGAAAGTTTTTAGTAATTCTTTTAGGGTGTTTTTTTTTCCCCTGCAGGAACAAGCCGGTCTCGGGGTTTTTCACCAAATATTAGTTTTTAACATATGGGGGGGTAAAAAAAACTAACAAAAACCCCTTTTTGAAATTTTTAAAAAAGATTGTATTCCCCCAAAAAACACACAAAGGTTTTTTACCCCCCCCCAAGCCCCACCTCCCCTTCACGATTGCTAAAAGGCTGTCAGTTTTTAATGGTGAGTACTTCCCGCAGAGTCCCATCTCTAGAAACAAGTTTGTTTTTCCTAACAAAAGACAAGCTTCATCCTTTAGGGGCTTGTAGCCCTTTTGTAAAATTTAATGTATAAAAATCTCCACATCATGTCATTTAAAAAAAAAACTAATATAAGAGCTAATTTCCAATCACTACAAAGTCCCCAAAACTTCACCAAAGAGAGTTTTAAAAACGGGGTCGTTGCGAAAACCCCATGTGAGAAAACTCCTTTAAAGGGATACCACCAAGTTAGAAGAAATCAAAAATTACTGCAAGCGAACCAGTCACATTGAACATGCTATATAATCTGTTTGCAGCACGTTACAGAGCAGGAGCAGCAAAATAGATTGATACATAATTTTGTGGGTAAAGACTTAGTAAAACTTGGGAGTTAATCGATATAGTTTGCATCTTATTCTGGATTAAGGAGGCCAGTGGTCAGTTTTATACAAGTCTGTCAACCACCGATGAGTGTGCATACAGAGATACCTGTCAGTCACTGATGAGACTGCCCACTGGACTCCTTAAAGAGAACCTGTCACATAGGTTATGCCACTCTTGCTGAGGATAGGACAAGTTAGTGATAGACATGCAGTTTCTAATGCAGTGTTCCTTATTTTGTAAAATGCAGCCGTTTCAGAGCATTTAATACTCAAATCTGGTAGTTTGCAGCCTGTTCACTGTATTCATGAGCAGGTGTTAACCCTGCCCACAAGCATCTAACCCCTTCCACTCATGGCTGATTCAACCTATTAGTCTGAATTAGTAGAAACCTATGAATATACAGTAGATGGGGAGGGCTATCACCTGCTCATGAATCCAGTGGGTTCTTCTCTGGCAGAACAGGCTGCAAACTGCCAGATTTCAGCATTAAAAACTCCTGCATCTTACAGAATAAGGGACACAGCGCTGGAAACAGCAGGTCTGTCACTAGCTTGTGCTGCCCTTATCAAGGGGGGCATAAACTATGTGACAGGTTCCCTTTAAACCAGAATAAGCATTACGTTAAGTGAATAAATTACAAGTTTTGCTTAATCTTTCCAAATAAAATGTATCCGATCAGCCCTTCCTGCTGTATACCATGCTGCCTGCGTATCATAAAACATGATCAATGTGACAGGTTACCTTTAATGTTCCTCTCCTTATTGCTGGATATATTTTAGCTAGGTGGATTCTTTATTACATTTCTGGTTCTGTGATCCTCCTTGAAATTGAAATATGAATGGTATAGCAAAGCTGTCAGACTGTCAAATCAACTTGCCCTAGTGGCCCACTATTTGCATTGCTGATAGCTGTAGTACACTCCTCCATGTGTATATGTATACACACACAAAAACACACATATACAGACAAAGTTGAGACCAGAAGTTTACATACACTATATAGAAAGACACATCTGCCTGATTCTCACTATCTGGATTACCAAAATTATTCATATTTGCCAAACGTAAGAATAACGAAAGAGAATTTTATAAAGCATTTTTATTACTTTCTGCACTACACTAGTATTACTATGCCTTTAAACAATTTGGGACAGCCCATACGCTATCATGTCTTTGAAAGCTATTGGCAACATCTTAGTTAGAGACACACATGTGGATGTATTTTATACACACCAGATGTGTAAGAAAATAAAAAAAAAAAAAAATGAGATGGCGCTCTTATGTGAAAGTACATTTAAAAATGTGAATAATAAAAGCAATAAATAAGGTGCTCACCTGATGGTGTTGTGAGACGTAATATAGAGGCACAGCACTCGTAAAAGCATGGATGGCTCTGTCCGAGCCTCAGAAACAGCAGCCACGTAGTTATCTCCTCTGGAGCAAAAGTCGGGCAGCGGGCAAACGATAAAATGCAGAAGCAGCAAATGGTGGACCGGGCGCTCGTTTCAGGAATAAGCCACCGTGGTAGACGGCATTGGATAAAATGCTTGTTTTATTCCATAAAAATGAAAATGGTGTTCACCTTAGCATATAGTGTAACAACACTATATTTGACGTGCGGCCGGGCTTATTCATTATACACACCGAAACACACTGTTTCTGTGTGTAACATCATGGGAAAGTCTAAAGAGATCAGCCAAGATGTCAGGAAGAAAATTGTGGACTTGGATAAAAAAAAAAAAAGAAGAGAAAAAAAAAAAAAAAAAAGAGAAAAACCTTCTGCACTCAAATCTTACTACCTACAGAAATGTATTTCACTAATACAATAGTGGTTGTTCTCTTCATGTACTACACGCCATACTGCTATGAACAGTACACAGCACTATTACTGAAGACCTGTGCTAGTGATGTATGTAGTTCATTCAGTTTCCTCGGTAGAGAAGGTACATCATAGCTCTTCAAAAAGACATCAGAGCAGCCAATTACACTTCAAATAACTTACTCCAAGAAAACAGAAAATAAACTCAGAGGATCGAATTCATGAAAAGATCTATCTTCTTGGTATTTGGAACAAGGTACTCAAAGACGACTAGATAGAACTTCCACATGCTCCTAGGAGCATCACATTGCATTCTTGATAATTCATACCTAGACAATAATATTTGACCTTTTCTTGCTTTTCCAGATCACTGTTTTCACAAGATCCTAAATATCTTTATTACTAGACCCGTAGTAGAGGACCTGGAACTTTCTCAAATGGCTGCAATAGCTGGATTCATGGTATTAATACAATTTGCCCATGAGAAGCCAATATATAAGAATATGAGGAGCTCACTAACGAACTAAATCAAAAAGACAAAATCTTAAAGGGGTTTTTCCACAATCTCATTTCATACCTCCTGCCTCCAGTTCTTCAGCTGTGTGTGCTCAGAAAGGGGGCGTGTGTGATGTGTTTGAATTGCATATCATGTGACTCAGCAGGATGACATCACCAGTACTTTCCTCTCTCTAGTCAAAGAAAGGTCTGTTTATGTAGAGAATTGTAAGTAGCTACACTGTAGCTCAGAGGTAACATTTTTGCTTTACAGCACAAGGGTCCTTGGTTGAAATTCCTGCAGGAACTTAATCTGTGGATTTTTTTTCCTCTTTATCAATGCACATACCTCATTGAGGTTTTTTTTTTTTTTTTTTTTTATTTGCACTGTTTGACTTACTACTAACTAGTCCAAAGGACAGGAGTAAAATGACAGCACCCGGGGTTTGAACACTCAGTAGCTACCTGAGAAGAGAGGTGATGTCTGAGCATGTGCGACCAGGACTGAGGAGCTCACAGCCCTGGTCATATCCCCTGGAGATGAGCTGTAAACAATGGATCACTAAAGGAGCAGCCAAGACAAAAACGGTGCAGAATTATTAATAATGACGAATGGCGAAAATGTTTGTTATTTAATTTTCAAACTTCCAAGGTCAATTCTACTTCGTGGCAAAACCCCTTTATAGTGGAAATCACCAGTTTTCATAGGCAACTTTCACAAATAATTCTAAAATAAAATGTTAATATCGTCTAAAAAGTAGTAAAAAAATGTTAAGGTTTTTGTCCCGACAGTCACCAGTAACTGTCATCCATGACAATCTAATCCACAAGGAAGAAGAGTAGGTGTCATGTAAAGGAGATGATCATTCATCTTTCTATGACAAATATTTCTCAGACTGAAAAGTAGCACCACATTATCACATCACCTCCAGCAATACAGTGGTTGTTACTCGCTCAAAGTTATTAAACATGTATGGCCACTAATCAACTGCAGCAGTTAAAATCATATACACTGTATGTCTGGGCCTGCCCAATGTTCACTCACCTGAAGTACTTTTGTTCAGCTATCAACCGATATCTATCTATTGTGTATGACCATTTGCGTGTGGAGGTCACAGAATGCTTACTTTTTTCCCGCTTTCATTCCCTTGCAGTTTACAAATGCAGGGAAAAAAATATCTTTTTAAAATAAGTGTACTTGTTACCACGGTTCTTTAACGTGCTTATGATGATTAGTAGCACAAGTTTGAGGTAGAAGAAAAAAAAAAAAAGTGCACTGTGTGAACCCAGCCTTACGTAACCATTCCATCGCAATGTTCCAGGTAGTACCCACAAACTTTTACCTGCATCAGCTCTTGTTCGCTGAGCGGCTGTCTTTCCAAATGGAGTCTTCATTCATCTGTGTATGCCAGGGCAGCAATGCTGCCAAACTAGGGTGAAAACTAGTCACTCCAAGTCTGATGTAGTAGTTGCAGGCTACATGAAAAAGACACCCTGTCTTTCCACCTCGCAGACAAAGAACTCTTCAACCATGAAATGCTCTTAAACGGTAAGTGATCTGCAAAACAAAACCAAATGTTTTCATGAATGTGCTGCTCATAGGCGTGCCATATTCCCTTAAAATTTTGCGTACTTTCAGTAAGGTAATGAAACAACCATTAACTAACAAAACGGGGCACAACATTAAAAAACTATCCACACAGTCTTTAGCACTGCAAAGATTAGCTTTCAACATTGGGGGGGAGGTGGGGGGGACAGATAATGAAAGACTTTTTATAAATACATTGGTCAATA
Source organism: Phyllomedusa bahiana (assembly GCA_025379985.1). Taxonomy (NCBI): domain Eukaryota; kingdom Metazoa; phylum Chordata; class Amphibia; order Anura; family Hylidae; genus Phyllomedusa; species Phyllomedusa bahiana. The sequence goes on along the minus strand of JAODAL010012051.1, from coordinate 14,881 downwards.
GATTTTACTTTAGTCATAAGAGATAAGAAATATGTTATGTGCTTTTGGTGCACACAATTCTATTGTTACCTGACCATAATTTGGTTATCAGATTAGAGCAGGTGATGCCACATGGACAGACAGCTCAGTCCAACCAAAGCTATTGTTTTCAGTCCTCTCAGCACATTAATTTGTTATTTAGTGAAGAGAAAACCTCTCCTGTACTGATCAGTGTAAAGGATCAGCTACTTACAAAAGCACTAGATATGATAGTCATTGCTATAGATCCACCCACAGCCTGAGGAGACAGAGCGGGTGTAAAACGGCTTGTGACACAGTTAAACAGCGTTGTAAAGAAAACCCGTTTATGGAACTTCATGATATTCAGCCCTGGTAAGTAAGTCTTTAGAGCAAGCTACCTGATAAAAATAGCACACCATAATCAGTAGTAAAACCTTTTACATTTAAGACCTTGATTCCCCACCTCTTGCATGAAGAAAGAGTTCGGGAATTAGGGAGTTTTCAATCTGTAAAGGAAGCTTGAAGGAAACCTGTCAGGTGGTTTATGCTCCCCTATCTGAGAAGGGAATGTGATCGAGGGAAGCAGAGCTCTCCGATTTATAGGATTAAGAACAGGATAGGATTTATAAGTAAAAAGTAGATGAGTTGAAATCAAAAAATGAAAGTACTGCTAACCCTGTCCACAGTGATTGAAAGTTAGCTCTGTACACACACTGGTACAGATAAAGAGGTCCATCACTGTATGTGGGCGGGGTAAGCATGACTCCTACTGTCTCTTAAGGAGTCCGTTCAGTATTTTCTCTGCTTTTTACTCAGAAATCCTGCTTCAAATCATATAAACCTATATAACCACAGAGCTCATGTTCCATTCCAACTTGTCCACAAATAGGGTAACATGGATGAAAGGACGCCCTCCTCCACCGCATGCTTCTCGTCCCGTTTATGTTGTCCCTGAGGAGGCCCAACTAGGCCGAAACGTTGGACTACTTTGTGGGCATTTCTATTCTACTACTGCACCTATTAAATATATATATGGAGAGCTGATGACAAACCATGTGAATCTATTGAGTGAATAAATTCTGTTCATCTTTACTAAAGGAGTACCGTGGATTTTCTACATATGTAACATGAATAAAGGGGTGTTCCATTCTTGTACATCGATGGCATCCCTGGGCACAGCAATAGGATATTTCAATAGGGCAGTACTCCTGTCAGGGGCCCTGATCAAAAAGGGTCCCGCTGATATGGTAAAACACAGGAACTAGTGATGGGTAGCACTAGCGATGTGTAGGGGGCCCTGAAATAGCTGATAGCAGCCCTAGATGTGCCATCGAAGTGTGATAGATGTTCCACCTCTGGGAACACCTATTTGGGGAATGGGTCCACATAAGTCTAGATACAGAATTGAGAGTCAATAGCACTTGCGACCAACTCCATTCTGTTCTATGGGAGTTCCGAGTACAGCCAATCGGCATTTTCTTCTACTGTGTGTTCAAACACTGCTCGGTTGTGCAAGGAACTCCCATAAAGCAAACCAGAGTTTTGCACAAGCGCAGTCGACTCTTCATTCTGCAGCCAAATTTTTGTGGGGGTCTATCTATATGCCAACAAAGTGCGAGATGAGAACACCTTTTTAAATGATACCAGACTCACTTTCCCTCCCAAAGTGGGTGTTCAAGTCAAAGTTTTAAAAGAAGGCTGCTGCCTTAAAATAAAAAGGCGATAGCTACCTTTCTACACAGCACTATTTCAATGCTGCCTCCCCTGCTGGCTTGTCTGTTGCCTTTCTGGTCCTTGCAGTCGGCTCACATGCTCTGCAGTCACGTTCTGAATGCCAAAACCTGGAAGACAACGGAAGGCCTGGCAAGATCAGCGGGAGAGGCAGCATTGAAATGGAGATGCGTGGTAAGGCAGGGATAATTTTTTTGTTTTAAATGGAGCAGCACACAGGTTTTGGTTTTAACCCGGACAACCCCTTTACAGAGGTTGTTCACTTTATATTGCTTTTATTATATAGATGAGAGGAAACCATACAATTTTCTAATCTACAGGTATTAAAAATACTGCTCCTGAACTACTTCTACCAATGCACTAGGCCGTTTTCTAGAAATAAAACCAAAGAGGACACAGCCCACATTCCTGTTCATAGTAATAGCTCTTTGGGAATAACTGGATGGCGGAAACAGCGTCATTCATGCGACCTCTTGGCAGTCAGTAACAAGGTCACATGACATCTGTGGGGTACAGTGAAAAGAAATAACAGGGGAATCCTTTGTATTAATGCGGTTATTCCAGCAGCTTGGTCACAGTGTGTAGTTACTTGTAGAACTGCTGTCCATCTAAGGGATGTAATGAAGTCAAGTATAGAAAACTTAAAAAAAAAAAAAAAAAAGAGAAAGATGAGAGAAGACATCTTCTCCCCAGACACTGACCGACATAAAATGCTGTGGAGGTGGTAATACTGGAGAAGTTCTGCTCCTCTGTAACTCACTGTCACCTGGATACCAGGGGTCGCATGACTGTTTTTGTTCATACAATTACTCCATGACAGTCATCAGTATGGTCAGGATTATGGACTATACCATTTCTTTTCTATATAGTGGGCAACTGCGCTGGTATAATAGTTACAGGAGCAGAATTTTTAAAAACCTGAATATAAGAAGGATGCATGACTTCCTATTATATAAATAACACATAAAAACATAATGAAGACATGATAGCGTGGACGTCCACCTCTGAGATTTGGTTGCTACTGTTAACGACTTCCAATCTTCAAAATATCTACTGTGAGGAAATGTAGGTACAGTAGTTTTGTATATTGTACCTGTAAAAGTGTTACACTAACCCTTGCATTCACAATCTGCACTGCAGAAGGTGCCAAAGTACAGCTTTGGTGAATTTCACCAGAGTCATGTGGGCACATGCCAGTCTGAGACCCTAGCCTTTTGGGGAAGCATGCTACAACATTTTTATCCTGGGAAATTAGCCATTTTTTGCCATCCATTTTGATCTTGCTAAGCAATATGCCACAAACAGGAGGAGGAGTATTTCATCTGCAGTTATAGAAGGGTATGTTCACATGACGTAATTGTGGGACGTATGTCGGCGCATAATTGCGCTAAAATACGCCCAAAATGCATCCTGCAATTATGGTAATTCATAGCTCTCACGGAGAGCTATGAATTACATTAGTCTTCCCCGGGGATGATAGAATTAAATGGGGCCGGACAACACTCCTCCCCCACGCTTTAGAAATACACACTGGCCAGTGCATACTTCTTAAACAACAGTGTGTTGTGGCGCAGTAAAAATGCACATGTGATGTTGACGTGAACCTGTCAAGTGGGCTGTGCATGAGGTAGTAGCAGGAGAGAAGCTGACCTCTGATGTATAGGTTTATATGATTTGAAGCAGGATTTCTAAGCAAAAAGAGTAAATCCCGATCAGATTTTTTAAAGGTGTTGTCTCACCACGCTGTTTAACAGTCAGCCAAAAGCAGCATTCATTCATGCATCTGGTCTCTTCCTGGTCAGGCTGTGGGCAATTGGCAGATCAGCTTCAGTATTCAAAGGTCTGCTAATTACTCTAGATAAACATCTCCTGCTCTCATGTCAAAGTCCAGAGAGCTCCAGTGCTAAAGTAAACAAACGTAATTAGTCTCCTTTTGTTTTAAGATCAGATAACACTCAAGCTGCTGGCAGTCCTGTGTGGCTAAGTCATCTCTGCAATCAGATCAGACTAAAAGCAGGGGGAGCAGGACAGAGCAGGTCAGTAACCTACAGAAACACGGGTGAACTCAGAGCTGGGGAAAAAAAAATAAAAAAAATCAATCTCAAATAAAAATAAACTAAGCACTATATTTGGAAAAAGTCTTCATTTACTGTTCCCTACATGATAATCTTTGCAGTAAGACAACCCCTTTAAAAGTTTCTCTCCCTCGATCAGACTGCTTTCAGATAGAGTAGCATAAACCACCTGACAGGAGGTATTTAAAGGGGACCTGTTTATGCAAGCATAAACAATAATGCCTTCATGTCTAAATAGGGAGTGCTTAATTGCATGCCTATTTACCTTAATACACCGGGACCTACAGGTGGCCACAGCCTGAGCTGCTGCCAGATACACCTGGTTACAGCAAAAGAGTTTACTCACTCATTGGTTGACTGGTCTGGTGACATCTCTTGCTGCCCTCCTAACACTCCTCGACTGGTTATTAGCATGAAGATGCAATAAGCTGAAGGTGTATACCCATGATTAAAATCTATCCACTAGAGAGGTCACACAAGTATGATTGCTGGTGATACCATCGCAGGGAACCCCACTTATCACAAAAAAGGGTCCCAAACAAGCTCCCCATTACTCCTCAGTGCTCAATCGCGGCAAGGATGAACTCAAGACTAGAGTTTGGTGGGTGTTCCCATTTGATCAGTCATTTTTTCTTAGGGTGCTTTCACACGGTGTGTTTTTTCAATGAGTTTTTTGTTCAGGAAGGCAAATCAATTCATGCTGTATATTGCTGCACAATAATCGCGGTAAATTATTGGTAATTACTGTGTTTTTTTTGCAGCAATGTACCGCGTCAATTGCTTTGCCTTCCCGCACAAAAATCACATTGAAAAAACGCATAAAAAACGCACCAAAATGCACTGTGTGAAAGCATCCTTAGGGTGCTTTCACACAGTGCGGTTTTTGGTGCGTTTTTTGGATGCGTTTTTGTGCAGGAATGCACAACAATTAATGCTATACATTGTTGCACAAAAAACGCATCAAAAACCGCACCGTGTGAAAGCACCCTTAGGATCGATAATAAACGTCAATTGTGGAAACACAAGGAGCTTTAAGTGTGTCACAAGCCTTTACAGGTGTCTGCCCCTTTCAAAGCCTCTTAAATAGACTTTCAGAGCAGATTCATAGACAAGGTGTAGCCATGTGGCTATGGACAAGCACAGAAAGGGGGAGTTGCCCAACGGATACATAGTGTATAGGATAGAGAGATCACATTTCATTTTAATGAGCAAAACTACACCGTGGAATACGGGATAATCATGTTCTTTGTCCTCGGGGAATATGGATTATTCTAAAAGACTTTTCAAGCACCATCTGTGGCAACTGCTAGAAACTGCCCTCACCACAAAAAGCAGTACCAAGAACGAGACAAGTAGCACAAACCTCCACACTCATACACAAACCATGCATCACAGTTCCCTATACAATATCTGCCAGCAATGCAAGTAGTCTTCCATTTATTCTCCATATTGGATTAGAAGGTCAGTACAAAAGTGAGCAATTATTTGACTGCAGCTGGACAAGTAACCTGGCCACAGGTTTGTGCTCAATCTGCAAAAAGATTTGACACCAACAATAACGGGCGAGAGGCAAAATTCATTCCTACTTCAGCAGATGATGGCTGCCAGCAGTCACTTAAAGGGGATTTGCCACCAGACCAAGTACTGACCTCCGTTCAGTATGAGAGCAAGATGTCAACAAATCACGCTGAGTCATGAAGCTGCAGTGGAGAGAGGGAAGGGGAGGGGGTGGGGGGGGGGGGAGGAGTGAGGATCCAAGGGAGCGTCTCAAAACTTAAGTGAACTAATAAACAGTACAATAGTGGATTCAATACAGCAAGACACAGAGCCTCAGACTGCACTGTCAGGAGAAACCTTATCTGCTAAGCAGCTTATGTAATGTAAACAAATCACGGAGCTGACAGACGCACACAGACACACAACCAAAGCACAGAGCCTGTTTGACGAAAACAGCCTAGTCCGCCGGCCCGCGGCCTGACTTGGGGTGGATCTCGACGTTGCGCTGCCCACTAGGGGGAGCTCAAGGTCAGCCAGATACTGTTCCACTGTTAACCCTTGCCCACACTGGCACAGGGAAACAACAATGCTGCCACCAGTTCGCTCGTTTAGTTATAAGACCGGTCCGTTACCGACTTATAGCGGGGTCAAGGAACCAACCCCTTTGGGTAGCTATATACTATAGACCGAGAATTAGGCGTGTGAGGCCGTTGATCAAGACGACTAACTCAGATTAAAGTTTTTTAGATTTAATTAGCCTTGAAGAGCACACTAGACAGGTAATATGTCCCAAGAGGGGATAATATATACAGGTCAGAGAGGGGTGAAAATTTACAATTATGGATTACAGACAAAGGCATTTTAAAAATTTAAGTCAAGTTACCTTGTTGCTTGGGGCCGGCGCATGGGGGGCATATGGGGCCGGGCTGTGCGTGCGGATGCCCTGGAATGTTCTAGGTGGCCCCCCTCCTGGATCAACGAAGAGCCAACCCTGGCTCTGGCTTATATCTGTGAGGGGACAGCCCACGTGGCAGCCCCTTCCCACACCCCTGGGAGGTCTTTGAACTCCTCCCACTCAGGTCAGGCAGTTTCTGATACAAACCCAAAAATTGGACTATAACTCGGCAGGGCCTTGGCACAGAACCGAGCGGTGCATCATCAAAACCGGCTGGATCTACCCAACGCCTGGATATGAGCACGCCTATCTTATGGATCTCCGGGGCCCGGGTTGTGGATATCTCAGTCCCCCTGCGCCTTGGAAACTGGAAATGGGAATGTGCGTGCGGGAGTTCCATATTTTGAGATATGAAAATCGCCATGCACAGTTTATGAGCTGGTCGCCTATAAATCGATATGAAATATCGGAGAGAGACCCGACTGGGTTGGATTGAGCAAGTCTTTGACGCTTGCGAGCTTGGACCAGCATTTGTTCAGTGCTTAATTAGGTTTACATGAGGATCTCCTTTCATGGGTTGACCCCCTGCTGCTGAGCGACTTCCTACACGAGGCATTGGAAGAGAGCTGTGCTGATTAACATGTAATTGAGTTGTCCTGGGGTGGGGGGAAGCTGTGTTCTGACTAGATTAGGTTGGAGAGAGGTCTTTCATTTTGAGAGAAATTTTCTTCACAGCTGCATAACGGATCCTGGACATGTTCACTCAATATCAACTATAACTGTGAATTCTGTATACGAAGAGAAAACTCCTATTCTAAGACGAGCAGATTGAAGCTTCTTCATCAGATAAATAGCAGGGATCTAATAAAACACTGCAGGCTAGTTATTTCTGTATACAAAAAAAAAATATTGCTACCGGTGACTTTAGAGAAGACCATTCATTTTGCCTGTCATCAGATAAGAGGGTGATTCACGCGAAAGCGCGAGCCTTTCAGCTCTGGGTCATGACTAGGGGAAGCGTGATGTGGTAAACAAGGGGGGGTGTAAGAAATGCTGGTAGCTCTCAGAGTTTTCACTTTTTGTATTCACATATATTGTTAAGGAAAAGTGTTAAATACCATTTGGAGGTTTCCCACGTCAAGATTACATGGGCCAAAAACCCCTTTAAGGGAGGGAAATACAGGTGATGGAGGGTGTGTGTGTCAATAGCAATTAGTGGAACATCCCTAAAGCATTTATGCTATCTCTAAGCGATACATGAGAAGAAAAACTTTGAGATCTCTCGGTTCCAGCGTGTTTGATCAAAGAGTTTCAAGCTGCCACGACTTTTCAAGCTTGAATCTCAAATTCGGGCAGTCCTATAGCTGATCTTTTTCACCTCTCAATAGTGCCAATTCCAGCCTATCACTGGGGTCAAACCGACCTCCGTTTATACAGAGAGAAAAATACAAACACAGACAGACTGCAAGCTGGCACTTCTGTATGATGCCTGTGAGAGTGGGCAGGTGTGAGAACCAAAAATGGAGGCACCCCTTCCTCCCATATACGTGTTTCCGAAAAGTAAGACAGCGTCTTACGTTTCTTTTTACCCCAAAAGTCCCACTATGTCTTAGTTTCGGCGGTATGTCTGTTGGCAGGTATATTGGCGCCCATAAGGGGTAATAGGTACAGGTATAAGTCCCCTATAAGCAGATGTATAGGCGGTATATGGCAGGGCTGGTAGGCACGCTATAGGGCAGGCTGTAGGCAGGTATAGGGCAGTGTAGGGCAGGTATGGGCAGGTGTAGGGAAGGTGTAGGGCGAGTGTAGGGCAGGTGGTAGGGTGTTGGGCAGGTGGTAGGGGCAGGTGTAGGGCAGTGTAGGGCGGGTGTAGGGCAGGTGGGGGGCAGGTTAGGGGCAGGTATAGGCACTGTAGGAAGGGTATAGGCAGCTGTAGGGCGGGTTAGGCAGCTGGGGGGAGGTAAGGCCAGCTGTGGGCCGGTATAGGCAGCTGTCGGGCAGGTATGGCGCTGTAGGGAGGTATAAGGCAGGTATAGGCGTTAGGAAATATTAAAAAAAAAAAAAAACAAAAATACTTCTGGATCCCCTGCCCCCCTCTCCGGGCGGCTCCTGCACTTCTGGCACAGGCAGGGGGACTCATCAGGCCGCGCACGCGCGTGATGACACCGCTGCCTGTGCCGGGGATCCGGACAGCCGCCAGTCTGCGGCCCCCCCGGAGGCCACTGCGGGGGCACGGGAGGTCGCTTGTGCCCCGCAGGGTATCCCTTCACTTATATGCGCCCCGGGGAGTCCGCAATAGTAAAGGGGAATGGCGGACGTGGGGGGCCAGCGCAGCGCCCGGACAATGGCGTGTACTCGGCATTCAGCTATATCGCTCCTGAGGAGCCGCATATAGCTGAACCCCCCGTCGGCGCCCGGGGCCATCGCAGTGCCCGAGCGAAATTACGTCTAAATTGGGGGGGGTACGTTTTACATTAGGGACCCCCCGACCCCCCCCTACGCTTATATCGGGGAAACACGGTATTTAAAAATCAATATACACCCAAATATAAAAGGGTTTCGCACAAAAAAAACATTACAAACCGGGGGTGCCACTGCAGGATATATATTTATATTATATATTTTAAATAAAATATTAAATTAAAATATATATCAAAATAAAACATTACAAAATACATAATACAATCCCCACCCACACACGAAACCACTCCCGAGGCACACTAGCAAAAGGGCAATACTTTACGTGGAAACCCTAAAGAAGCTGGGCAGTTTAAAAATCTTTTTGATAAAATATGGACCCAGAATCTCAAAGGAGTTGTGTGGTCGGCTCCATTTGGTTGGTTTCATACACAAGCTTTTTCAAAAAAATACCACTGTACTTTTGAGCCAAAGACAATCCCCGACTTACATCTGTCCCCTAGTTACAAACGGAAACTTATATTCCCCTGCGCATTGTAATTTTATTTCCCAGCAGATAGTAGTGTGAAAGACAAGTTCCGCATGCCACAGCGACATAGGTGAAAATTTCCCTTTAAAAGGGGCACGACGCAAAAAAAAAATGAAAAACCTTTCCTCATTCCAAAATGAAAAAAAAAAAAAAATTTTTTTTACGGAGTTACATTTAATAAATTTCCGTTCTGACTTCCAAACAAATTCAACTTAAGAACAAACCTACAGTCCCTATCCCGTTGGTGACCCAGGGACTGCCCGTGGTTATTAAAGGGGTTGTACCATAATAAAAAAAAAATATGGCAGACTGCTAGGATACGCCATCATTTTCTGACAGATGCGGATCCCAGAGCTGGGACCCCCACCTACCTTGGGAACGGGCCCTCGAAAGGCACAGCACAGACTGGAGAGCTGGTCATGCTTGTGCACGGCTCTCCATTCTCTTCTATGGGAGTTCCGAGCAGAGCTGAACACATCACTCGACTGAACACGGAACTCCCATAGAAGAGAATGCGACTGACTTTTGACCATGATTTTCAATCACTGCAAAGCCCCTTTAACTCCACTCCTGGCTTCAAAACCAAAACCCAAATGGAAAACTGCCAAAATAAATGCAGGGTTTTCCAGATAATCCGGTTTGTAAGTTCCCACAACTGATTTTAATAAGGATTCTCATCCAATTCCCTGTGTAATCTGATGGCCGTTCACACAGCCAACGACAGACCTGCAATACATAAAAGAAAAATAGGCTAATCTTTTTCTACACCAAGTGCAGTTTTAAACACCCTCTGTATGGTCTTTAAAAGGTCCCCCAAAAAGGAACGGTTTCCTTTAGGCACCTTTAATTTTTCTTTTACCATTTGGCTACCTTTATAAAAAATTGGAAACATTTTGAAAAAGTCTTTGGGTTGTCCATTAAGAAAGTTTGAAAAAAAAAGTGGAGCCCCCCGTTTGGGCCCTGCTATGGCCCAAAAAAGGGACCCCCGGGTATTTTAGACAATTTTGAAAAAAGGGGGGTCCAAAATTGAAGTATAAAAATTGGACCCAAAAAAAAGCTCCAGTCCTCTTTCCCAGAAAGGGAAATTTCCCAAAACAGTCTCTCGACTTCCTTTTTAAAAAAAACTCTGTTAAACCCTGTTTAAAAAGTCTATAAAAATTTTATTTTAAAAAGGGGGTGGTCTCATTTAAAAGGGTTTGGGTTTTTTTTAGTTAAAAAATTTGCAAAAACAAGTCAATTTGAAAATAAATTTTCCATTAACAGTGTCCCCCTTTTCCCTTTAATTTAACTTCTTTTTTAGGGGTTTGCATCGGGCTCCTCAGGGGGGGGAAAATGCTACGGGAAAGTTCAATCTCTCATGAGGGAGGTTGTTTAGCATGGGGGGCTTTTTGCTACAAAAAACTAGCTTTAATTGCAGCCTTGTAAACCCCAGAAAAAAATACCCCCCTGAATTAAAAAATAAAACCCAAAAGGGAAACGGAGTGAGGGAAAGATGAATAAATGAGGAAAAAACCCCAAAAAATCCTCATTTTTGCATTATTTTCGGGGGAAAATTTTTCTGGGCCCAGAACCATTTAAACCCTTATTTTGATTTATTTAACATACAATGGGCCCAAATTTAAACAGTGGAGGGACCATTTTTACATTTTTTTTTGCGTTTTTGCTTAAATTTTAAAATGATCTACCCGGGCTTGTTCACAGAGGGTTGTCCAATTTATCTGTGTTTCTACCCAAAACAGGGGCCAACACTCCAGCTGTGTAAAAACAAAAGGGGGGGGCTGAAGAGGACACGATAGGTGAGCATCGTCCCCTTCTGAAAGTGGTAGTAAAAAAGACCCAGGGGTTTCATTACCCGTGTGCAGCCCTGTCGGGAAACCCCCGAGCATTAACCCTGAGTATCCACCACAAAGGCTTCACAAAAAACCTCAAGTATTTTTCCATAGCAGTATCGGGGACGGGTTGCACATTCGGCCCCGCAAAGCATGGAACACAACATCACTGCAAAACTCTCAAAAAAGAAAAGCATTTAATCGAAAAAGACACAAAAAAGGGAACAAAAGAAGTAACAGACAGCGGCGCAATGAATGGGGGTGTTGCCGAGATGTTACACCAAGAAATTTGTACATGGGAGGGAGAAACATCAATAAAATTAACCATAGTAAGGTGTAACAGAGTGTTGGGGTATCCGGGAACTACAAAAAAACCCAAAATCGATCAAAAAACCCCTAGGCCTATTTTATTGAGGGGGGGTTTTAACGGGTTTTTCCTCCAAGTTTGATTTTGGCCCTGGAGCCGGGATTTTTTATCTATTAAATTTTCAAAAAAATTTTAGATGGGAGCCCTGTCAACCCAAACCTTTAAACCCTTTTCCCCCAACCAAAATTACAAAGGTTAAAAGAAATATACAGTTGGGGGGGATCCGGGTCCCTTTCCCCCGGGAAGCAAAATTTGACCCATTTCGGGGGAAAAAAACAAAAATTACCCTAATAAATTTGAGGGAAACGCTCTGAAATCTGAACGGGGTTTTGGGTTACTAAAAAATTGGTTGCAACGGGAAAAAAACATCTTCACAGGGGGCGCGTTATAGTACAATTTCTTTTAGTAATTCAAAGGCCTTAATGTGACCCCCATACTGTCCATTCTTAATTCTATTCTCCCAGTTGCTTTAAGATGCTTTCAGGCTGAAGAAATATCTTATTCTCAGCCAAAAATTAAAACCCTTTGAATTTTAGATTTAAACATTTTTGATAACTGACAGGACATTCTTCTTACATGAAACTTTTTTGGGAGTACAGGAGCCCCTTTTCATGAAAAAAGTTAAAGGAGACCCCTTTGCAGGGTACTAATAAATTTGTCCCCCTCATTTTACACTAGAAAGAATAGAAAAAATTTTAATAGTTTCTTTTGACATGGCCCCAGAAATTGGGGAATAAATTATTAATGTTTATAAAAAGATTATTCACATCCTATTTAATACAAGAGATAAGTTCATGCGTTATACAGTTTGGGGGGAAATTTTGTCTTTTAAAGTCAAATCTTTTAAAACATTGTTTCTAAAAAAAAAGGGGGGTTTTTGCGCTCAGCGATTTTGAATCTCAACCCTTACTCATTATTGCTCTGCCAGGGTTTAGCCCGGACGGCCAAAGAAAACTTATCAAAAAGGGGCCCGGGTTTACAGGCAGGGGACCAAATACCGGGAGGGTTTTAAACCAAAGAAATTTGTCCGGTTTGTGTGTTTGTCCCCAACGGCCAGGGGGGTTTGGGGGGGGGGGTTTTTAACCCCGGGGATAAGGGGGAGAAAAATCCCCCCCCCTTTCCCCCGTTGAAAATTTTATATTGGGAAGAAAAAAACAGCACAATTTTTTTTGGAGTGGGCCAAAACCCCGTGAAATTTGGTGTTTAATTTAAACGGGTTTTCCATAGAAGCCCAGGTGTTTCTTTTGCGGCTGTTTTTTCCAGAGGGGTCTAAAAAACATCTAAAAAAACCCGGCCAAAACCCCGTGCCGGGGGACCTCCCCTAAGAAATTTTTAACTTTTTTTGTATCTTTTTTTTTTTGTTTTTTTTTAAAAGCACTATCCCTTTTGTCTTTTAAAGTTTCCCAAACTTTAAACAAAGTTTGGGGTCCTTATAGGGGCTAAAAATCCACCCCTTTGATTGTCTTTAACCCGGAGACTGCGGGAAAAGCAGTTTTTTTGGCTAGAGTCAAAACCCGGGTTGGGCCGGGTAAAATGGTGTTGTGGGGAGCAGTCTTTTCATCCCCTTTTAAAAGGGGTGGCAGCTTGTGTTTTAGTGGGGGATGGACGTTTTTTTGGGGGTGTTTTTAATTCTCAATTTGCCCCACCTGTTTGGGGACGGTGTTTGGAAAAGGTTTTAAGTGGAGATAGAGAAAACCTTTCTTGAAATTGGCCCCACAGCTCTCCCTGGAAATTTTGTACGTGACAAAGAAATTAATAAACAAAGGGCAGAGTTTGCGGGAAATTTTCTGTGCACTTTATTTTGTATTTTATGTTTTTTAATGCAAACTTAACACTTTGTAGGATGCATATAAACCCAATCCAAATAGGGCAAATCTGCATCCTATACTGTGATAGGAATCTAAGCGACACATTTGCTTTGTGTTTTATCTATCACAATATGCATTCAAGAAAATGCCACGTGACTCAATCCTACTAAAACAAATTTTAAAAGTAGGAGGGGAATTAAATGATTTTAGCAGGTCCCCCTTATCTCGGAGGAAAACTTTTTTTTAAAAAGGAGGGGTTTAAATGGGGACAAACGGGTCCATAAGGAAAACAAGAGTCCGGCCCCTAGTTAATCAAACGGGTTAGGAAGACAGATTTTGCTCCTGGGCGGTTCCCTCACAACTCCTACATGAACATCTTGAGAAACATTGCTGTTGACCAAAAAACCGTGTAAAATTTGGAATTTTTTTTTTTTTTCCCAAACTTAACAAATCTCCTGACTGTAAGTGCAGTCTCATCCCCATCACAGATCGGTATCTTCCCATGTCAAAAAACACAACACGAAAATGCAATACCTGTAACTATTGTTCTATCAAACACACAAAGGGACTATAAAATCACTGACACATACTCATGTACACCGCACTGGAGCATGTTCAAGGTGCCCTGAGGGAATCTTCATTGGGGAGCCAAGGTATAAACCCAACCCCGGAAACCTACACCTCCCCACAGGAAATTTCCCAACCCCCTCTGGGTAAAACTAACAAAAAGACAAAAGTTTAAAAATAAATCATTCAACAAGGGGGCAGAGGAAAAAAAAATGGTTTATTAAATTGATAAAAACATTCCTGTCATTGACAAAAGGACTCAATCTAACATCTGGATTTATGGCCCATTACATGGACCCTTCACATCCCACAGCAGACTGACTCCAGATCTTTGAGGTCCTAATTTATTGCCTCTATTGCCTTAGATCTGTAACAATACCTCAGTTTATGACTTTGGCAATCTAATGATGTAGTCCCCCCCCCCCCCCCCCCCCCCCACCCAACCTTTGAAAATTTCTTGGAAATACATTTTTTTGATGATTTTTTTCAGTTATTTGTATGTAAACTACCTGATGAAGGAGCTTTTTTTGCTCCGAAAGCTAGCCAATATAATTTTTCTGGTCACTAAAGGGACTGCTCCTGTTTAAGATAAAATCTTTAACGGAAAATGTAAAAAAACAAAAAAAAAAAAAAAAAAATTTTTATGGCATACACAATGCCGCAGTATTTTTTGCTATACACACAAAAAACAAAACACTGGTATCCAAGTTCTGGATCATCATAATGCACATTAAGCAAATGCATGGTGGAGTCATTGAACACGTTCATGGTGGGAGTAAATGCCCTTCTTAAGGAATATAATATCATAGGTTATTGAATAGGAAGGATCCCGGGGGTTTTTCCAATTTTCATATTTAGAGGCAAAGGAATTTCCCCTTCTAAGAACTTGCATCTATGTCAAGGGGGTTTTTTTTTCCCGGGTCAACACTTGATGGACCTGTGTCTTTTCCAATCTTCTCTACTGCCTAAGTATTACTTGTATTGTCAATGACTTGACATAGGCTTTACCCCAAAAAAAAAAAAATTTTTTCGGAAGTAAAATTTTAAAAATTTTACACTTTTACCAATTTGACAAATTGTTTTTTGGAAAGCTTTAAGAGTTTTTTTTTAACAATCCCCGGTTTTTGTTTAAAAAAATTTAAATTTACATGAAAAAATTTTAAAA